>JARQOD010000724.1:0-127683 GCA_033576555.1 Oophaga sylvatica
CTCCTCATCCCCATCATGGGTCTCTGCACTGTGTGTACAGGTATCCCACCTCCTCGGCTGCGGTCCGCCAGGACCACACCGGCCTCTCCTGGGCCTGTGCTCCTCCATTCCCATATGGGGCTCTGCCTGTGTATACAGGTTCCCCCCCTCGGCTGTCGTCCGACAGAGACCACCGGCTCTCACTGGAGCCTGCTGCCCCATCCTCCCATCATAGTGGTCTCTGCACTGTTCACAGGTATCCCCCTGGCTGACGCTCCGACCAGAGACCACACGGCCTCATCACTGGAGCCTGCTGCTCCTCCTCCCCATCATAGTGGTCTCTGCACTGTGTATACGTATCCCCCGGCTGAGGTTACCGAGCCGAGACCACCCGGCCTCATCACTGGGCTGTGCTCCTCCGTCCTCCCTCATAGTGGTTCTCTGCACTGTATATCCATCCCCTCGGTGAGGTCGCGCAATGACCCACCCTGGCCTCATCGGAGCCTGCTCCTCCGCCTCCATCATGGGCCTGCGTGCTCGCCACCCCACCGGCTTCCGTCCAGGATCCCACCCTCGGCTACCACGAGAGCCCACCCGGCCTCTCCCACTGTGTCCTCCTCCCCTCATATGGTTCTGCATGGTTCAGGTCCGCCCCGGCACGGTCCACACAGAGACCACACGGGCCCTCTCCTCGTCCCCCTGCTGTGCTCCGCCTTTTCATGTATACCTCTCAGTGTGTACAGGTATCCCACCCTCGGTGACGGTCCCGGCACAGAGCCACCGGCCTCATCACTGACCTGCTCTCCGCCTCTCATCAGTTCCCATCACGGTTACAGTTCCACCCCGGCGCGTCGGCACAGGCCACACCGGCCTCATCACTGAGCGTGTCCTCCTCCTCCATCAGTGGTTCCTGCCCTGTGTACAGGTCCCACCCTCGTGACGGTCCCGACAGGACCACTGCCTCATCATGGCTGCTGCTCTCGTCCTCCATAGTGGCTCTGCACTGTGTAACAGGTACCCCTGGTGCGTCGAGCACAGGATCACACCGGCTCATCACTGGAGCCTGCTGCTCCTCGTCTCTCATGGTTGCTGTTAATACCCCCGGTACGCCGCACAGCCACGCCATATGCTGCTGTCTTCTCCCCTAGGTCTACTGTTACAGTATCCCCTCGCTGCGGTCCCCCACTCATAGTGGTCTCTGCACTGTGTATACCGTCTCCCACCTATGGCTGACGGTTCCGCAAGGACCCACCGGCCTCATCACATGGAGCCTGCTAGCTCCTCTCCCCCATCATGTGGTCTCTGCACTGTGTTACAGGTACCCACCCTCGGCTGACGGTCCGGCACAGAGACCACACCGGCCTCTCACTGGAGCCTGCTGCTCCTCCGTCCTCCCATCATGTGGTCTCTGCACTGTGTATACAGGTTGCCACCCGGCTGACCGTCCGGCCACATGGAGTCACCCCGCCCTCAACGTGGCCTGCTGCTCCGTCCTCCCATCAGTGGTCTCTGCACTGTGTATACGATCCCACACTCGGCTGACGGTCCTCGCACAAGACCCACGGCCTTCACTGGATCCCCTGCTCCGTCTCCCCATCAAGTGGTCTCTGCCTGTGTAAGGTATCCCCTCCTCGTCTAGTGGTCCGGCACATAAGACCACACCGGCCTCATCACTGGAGCCTGCTGTCCTCCGTCCTCCCATCATGTGGTCCTCTGCTCGTGTACTACAGTAATGTCCTCACTGTGTACGGACCACCGCCATGAGTCCCACACGGCCCCGCTCATCACTGGAGCTGCTGCTCCTCCGTCCTCCCCATCATAGTGGTCTCTGCACTGTGTGTCAGGTATCCCACCCTCGGCTGACGGTCCCGCACAGAGCCACACCGGCCTCATCAGGAGCCTGCTGCTCCTCCGTCCTCCCCTATAGTGGTCTCTGCTGTGTGTACAGGTATCCCCCTCGGCTGACGGTCGCGCACAGAGACCACCGGCCTACACTGGAGCCTGCTGCTCCTCGTCCCCCATCATAGTGGCTCTGCACTGTGTTACAGGATACCCGCTACCCTCGGCAGACGGCCCGCCTATCACGACCGGCTCTCATCACTGGAGCCCTCTTGTCCTGCACTCCCGTCATAGGTATCCCACCTGCTGACGTGTACAGGACAAGCCACCCCGGCTCATCCTGGCACAGGACCCACGTCCTCATCATGTGGCTCTGCCCGTCCCCCATCAGGTCCCCTCGCTGACGGTCGCCGACCCCCGGCTCATCACTGGGCCTGTGCCACCGCTCCCATCAAGTGGTCTCTGCCTGTTCCGTCTCCCACCTCGGCTGCCGGTGCGCACAGAGACCACACCGGCCTCATCACTGGAGCCTGCTGCTCCTCCGTCCTCCCCATCATAGTGGTCTCTGCACTGTGTATACAGGTATCCCACCTCGGCTGACGGTCAGCGCACAGAGACCACACCGGCCTCATCACTGGAGCCTGCTGCTCCTCCGTCCTCCCATCATAGTGGTCTCTGCACTGTGTTACAGGTATCCCACCCTCGGCTGACGGTCCGCGCACAGAGACCACACCGGCCTCATCATGGAGCCTGCTGCTCCTCGTCCTCCCCATCATAGTGGTCTCTGCACTGTGTTACAGGTATCCCACCCTCGGCTGACGGTCAGCGCACAGAGACCACACCGGCCTCATCACTGGAGCCTGCTGTCCTCCATCCTCCCCATCATAGTGGTCTCTGCACTGTGTGTACAGGTATCCCACCCTCGGCTGACGGTCCGCGCACAGAGACCCACCGGCCTCATCACTGGAGCCTGCTGCTCCTCCGTCCTCCCCATCATAGTGGTCTCTGCACTGTGTTACAGGTATCCCACCCTCGGCTGACGGTCAGCGCACAGAGACCACACCGGCCTCATCACTGGAGCCTGCTGCTCCTCCGTCCCCCATCATAGTGGTCTCTGCCTGTGTTACAGGTATCCCACCCTCGGCTGACGGTCCGCGCACAGAGACCACACGGCCTCATCACTGGAGCTGCTGTCCTCCATCCTCCCCATCATAGTGTCTCTGCACTGTGTTCAGGTATCCCACCCTCGGCTGACGGTCAGCGCACAGAGACCACACCGGCCTCATCACTGGAGCCTGCTGCTCCTCCTCCCCATCATAGTGGTCTCTGCACTGTGTATACAGGTATCCCACCCTCGGCTGACGGTCCGCGCACAGAGACCACACCGGCCTCATCACTGGAGCCTGCTGCTCCTCGTCCTCCCATCATAGTGGTCTCTGCACTGTTTACAGGCATCCCACACTCGGCTGACGGTCGGCACAGAGACCACACGGGCCCATCACTGGAGCCTGCGCTCCCGTCCTCCCCATCATAGTGGTCTCTGCACTGTGTATAGTATCCCACACTCGGCTGACGGTCCGGCACAGAGACCACACTCGGCTATCAGAGCCTGACTGCTCCTCTGTCCTCCCCATCATAGGGTCATGCACTGTGTTACAGGTATCCACCTCGATGACGGTCACGCACAGAGACCACACCGGCCTCATCATGTGCCTGCTGCTCCATCCTCCCCATCATAGTGGTCTCTGCACTGTGTATACAGGTATCCACGCTCGGCTGACGTCCGGCACAGAGACCACACGGCCTCATCACTGGAGCCTGCTGCTCCTCCTCTCCCCATCATAGTGGTTTCTGCACTGTGTATACAGGTATGCCAACCCTCGGCTGAACGGTCCGCGCACAGAGACACACGGTCACACTGGCTGTTGTCTCCGTACTTCATAGGCCTAGGAAGAATCCTACCCTGGCTACGGTCGCGACAGTAGACCAACGCTCATCACGGTAGTGCTCTCTCTGCACATGTGTTGATGTTCCAGGTATCCCACCCTCGGTGACGGTCCGCGCACAGAGACCCACGCTCATCATGACGCTGTCCCGCCCCTATATGGTTGATTTCCGTATCCACGTACATCCGAAAGCCTCATCACTAGCTTGTAGTTCATATTCTGCACTGTGTGTACAGTATCCCACCTCGGCTGACAGTCTGCGCACAGGACCACACCGGCTCATCACTGAGCCTGCAGCTCTCCGTCTCCCCATCATAGTGGTCTCTGCACTGTATATCCCGTATCCACCCTCGGCTGACGGTCGCGCACAGAGACCACACCGACTTGCAAGAGACGTCAAAGCAACAAATAAGGATTTTGGAGATATTTCAAAAGCAAAAGAAAAGTCAAAGATGTATAGGATTTTTACAGGATGAAAATGATGAAATGGTAAGACAGGATGTTAAGAAGGCTGAACTTTTAAATTCTTATTTTGCATGTTTTCTCTCAGAAAGGAAATGTAACATCAACTGATCTTCACTGTCCTATTAAAGGAATAGAAGAATCCAGGATATCTATAAACAGAAAGACAGTGAGGAAACACTTAGCTAACCTAAATGAATTCAAGTCTCCAGGTCCAGATGAATTACACCCCAGAGTACTAAAGGAGATAGCAGAAGAAATTCTTGAACCACTGTCCATAATCTTTGAAAATTCTTGGAGAACAGGAGAAGTCCCAGAAGACTGGAGAAGAGCAAATGTTGTTCCTATCTTCAAAAAGGGGAAGAAGGTGGACCCAGGGAACTACAGGCCGGTGAGTCTGACTTCTATACCAGGAAAGATCTTTGAACAAATTATTAAAGAACATGTATGTAAGTACCTGGACAAGAATGAAGTGATTAAACAGAGTCAGCATGGGTTTGTAACTAATAAGTCATGTCAGACTAACTTAATTTCCTTCTATGACAGAATCACTGACTGGGTGGATCAGGGAAATGCTGTAGATATAGTATATCTTGACTTCAGCAAAGCATTTGACAAAGTATCTCACACAATCCTTTTGAAAAAATGACTAAGTATGGAATGGACAAGGCAACTGTTAGGTGGATTCATAACTGGCTTAGTGATCGGACCCAAAGAGTGGTCGTAAATGGCTGCACATCCAGTTGGAAGAATGTCTCAAGTGGGGTACCACAAGGCTCTGTTTTGGGCCCTGTATTGTTCAACATCTTTATCAATGATTTAGATGAAGGAATTGTGGGTAAACTGATCAAATTTGCTGATGACACAAAGCTCGGAGGGGTAGCTAATACTAGAGAAGAGAGAGGATTCAAAAAGATATAAATAAACTGGAGCAGTGGACAGCAACTAACAGAATGGATTTTAACACGGAAAAATGCTAAGTACTACATCTGGGCAATAAAAATGAAAAAGACGGATTTTGGTAAGAACTTACCTGTAAAATCCTTTTCAGCGAAGAAGGAAGGGAGACACACTAGTCATTACTAGTGGGTAGGCGGAGCCCACATAGGATAGAAACACCTCTGATTAAAAAAGTGTTGACCGGCCCCTCCAGCTAGGGCTCCTCCTACTCCAGCTCTCCAGTCGTACACAAGCTAAGGAAATATCACCAGCGGAGCAACATAACCCCTTCTGAAGGACTTCAGAGAGAAAAACAAGGAGACAGGTTATGCATATAATAGAAAAAAACACACAGTCCCAGGTACTACTCACTGAACCTGACCACTGCGATGAGCTGGCAATGCTGGAACAGAGCCTTAGCGCGCCGACCTCAGCCCAGATAATCGCTATCAGAGAAGGGTCGCGCCGCATCTGAAAACACAACAACACACTTCTGCCATGGGAGGGATGTGTGTCTCCCTTCCTTCTTCGCTGAAAAGGATTTTACAGGTAAGTTCTTACCAAAATCCGTCTTTCAGCAGCAGATGAAGGAAGGGAGACACACTAGTCATTACTAGTGGGACGTCCCAAAGCAGTCCAAAAATAAGGGTGGGAAAAAACCAAAAAAGGCAGATCCCAACAACCTAGGTAAATGCGCGACTAGCGCTAAACACAAGTTAACGAGAACTTTAAAACTACAGCCGCCTGCAGGACCCTTCGTCCTAAGGCCGCATCAGCGGAAGCACTGACGTCCACCTTATAAAATTTTGTAAACATGTGGACAAAGCGCCAGGTCGCCGCCCGGCAGAGCTGAGCTGCCGGGGCCCCTTGATGAAAGGCCCACGATGAACCCACACCCTCGTGGAGTGAGCTAGAATCTTAACCGGGCAAGGTTCGCCCTTAAGTCGGTAAGCCTCTAAAATGGCCGACCGAATACAACGAGCTATAGAGTCCTTGGAAGCTCGTCGACCACGCCGACGACCTGCTGGAATCACAAACAGAGAGTCCGACTTCCGAAAATTTTGAGTAATAGACAAATAGAACTTCAAAGCCCGCACCAAATCCAATGTGTGCAAGGCCCGTTCCTTCGCATTCCTCGGCTCCAGGCAGAGCGAGGGCAACACAATATCCTGGTTAACATGAAATTGTGACACCACCTTAGGTAGAAGGTCGCCCCGTGTGCGAAGCACTACGCGATCTGGGTGAAACTCCAGGAAAAAGAGGCGAGCAAGAAAAAGCCGTCAACTCAGAAACCCTTCTCAAAGAGGTGACCGCCACTAGGAAGGCAACCTTCCAAGAAAGCAAAGAAAGGTTAACAGAGTCCATAGGCTCAAAAGGCCCATGTTAAAGAGCCTCCAAAACAAGATTGAGCCGCCAAGGAGACACAGGCGCCTTCCGTGGCGGAAACTGACGGATTACCCCGCGAAAAAAGGAACGTACGTCCCTACGCGAGGCAATAGCCTTCCGAAACAGCAAGGACAGAGCAGAAATCTGACCCTTCAGAGTGCTAACTGCCAAACCCTTGTCCAGCCCATACTGCAGAAAGGCCAACAAATTGGGAATGGAAAAAAAAAAAATCCTCGGGTTCCTTGAAGAACCCCAACACCACGAAAAGAAGACTTCCCAAGTCTTGTGATAAATCCTAGTAGTAGCCGTACCTCTGGCAGCTCGCAGAGTGGCAATGACCTCGGCTGAAAAGCCTTGACGGGTCAATATTTCGGTCTCAAGAACCACGCCGTCAAACGCAGAGACTTCAGGTCCGGGTGACGAACGGGCCCTTGGGTAAGAGGGAGTGGAAGTGGAGGCGCTGCCAGGAGCGACACCAGCGCTGATAACCACGTCCTCCTTGGCCAATCTGGGGCTATCAACATAGCCGGTACTCTCTCCAGTCTGATCCGACGCAACACCAGAGGAAGTAAGGATATCGGCGGGAACACATAGATTAGCTCGAAATGGACCCAAGGAGCTACCAGAGCATCCACCGCCACAGCCTTCGGGTCCTTGTACCTGGACATGAACGTCGGTAACTTGGCATTGAACCTGGATGCAATCAAATCCACTTGGGGAGTCCCCCAACGGGAGCACAGCAGTGCAAAAATCTCCGGATGAAGACTCCATTCTCCGGGATCCATCTTTTCGCGACTGAGGGAGTCCACTGTGATATTCTGAACTCCTGGAATGTGAATCGCAGAGATGGCTGGCACCCTGGCCTCGACCCATACCAGGATCCAAGACACCACCATCATGAGCCTGAAGCTCCTCGTCCCCCTTGATGGTTGATACACGCGACCGCCGTCGCGTTGTCTGTCTGCACTCGGACTGGTAGCGATTAAAAGGACCGTCCAGTGTTGGAGGCAAAGGAAAATTGCCCTCAATTCCAGGATGTTGATCGGCAGGACAGACTCTTCCGACGACCATACTCCCTGAATGCAGAGATCGTTCCAGACACCCCCCCAGCCCGTCAGGCTGGCATCGGTGGTTATGATTGACCACCTCGGAGGGAGGAAGGACTTCCCCAGGGATAACACTTCCGGACGTAACCACCATCCTAGAGACTCTCGCACCCTGTGGGAGATGATGACACTGCAACCCAGTGAAAACTGAGATCGATCCCAACGGTTCAAAATGAGCATTTGGAGAGCCCTGGAATGAAATTGGGCAAACGGAATTGCCTCCATCGACGCCACCATCAAACCCAGAAGGCGCATACACCTTCGAAGGGACATTGCTGTTGAAGACTTCATTACATGTCAAAGAAGACTCGCTTGCTTGTCTGGAGGCAGAGACACCACTGCTCGTACCGTGTCGAATGCATTCCCAAAAACAGGATTGACTGTGACGGTTCCAGAGACGACTTCTCCCAATTGACCAGCCACCCGAAGTCCTCCAGGAGCTGAAGGATAGATTGCGAGCCGTCACCGCCTGCTCCTTTGAGGATGCCACAATCAAAAGGTCGTCCAGATAGGGAAGAATCGTAACCCCCTGTCTTCGCAGAATCGCCATGAGAGGTGCCAGAATTTTCGTAAAAACTCTGGGTGCTGAGGCCAACCCGAATGGCAGGGCCACAAACTGGTAATGGTCCTGGCCTATGGCAAAACGAAGGAAGCGTTGGTGGGCCCTTCCGACGGGAACATGCAAAAAAGCGTCCCGAATGTTGATTCGTTATGCGACAGGGCCGTCACAACGGAGCGAAGTGACTCCATGCGGAATTTCCGGGTACGGACATGCCAATTCAATCTTTTGAGATCCAGAATGGGGCGAAATTTGTCCTCCTTTTTGGGGACCACAAAGAGGTTGGAATAAAAACCCTCTTCCCGGTCCTCCGGCGGAACCGGTACCACCACACCCTTCTGCAGAAGGGAATCGACCTCCCGCAGTAGAGCGGCAAATAGCTCGGGCTCTGACGGAATGCGAGAGTGGCAAAAACTGTCTGAGAGTCGAGAAAGAAACTCTATGAAGTAGCCTGCCGACACAACCCGCGTCACCCAGGTGTCCGACACGCGGGAATCCCAAGTCGGTTTGAATTGGAGCAGGTGACCTCCCACTCGAGAGCCCTCGAGTGAGACCCTGGCGTCAGTCCGCCTTAGCGGGCTTTTTGTCAGCTTCACACTTGTCTTGGCGGAAGCTCTGTTTCCAGGGATTGCGGGATTTCTGAGTGTTCTTTTTTCCCGAAAAAAGAGGGACGACCCGATCCCCAAGAGGGCTGACCGAACCGTCCCCTGGACCGAAAGGACCGCCGACTACTACCGGCACTATGCCTGCCAGACGCAGAAGTCACAGCTCTTCGCTGTGGTAAAGCCGTTTCTTTTGCCTTTGCCTTGGCAATCAGCTCCGTGAGGTCAGATCCAAATAGCTGACCACCCTTGTAAGCTAAGGATAGCAAACCTTGCTTGGAAACCGCATCTCCGGTCCACTGTCTAAGCCACAGTGCTCTCCTGACTGTGATTAGGATTGCGCCCTGGACAGCAGTGACGCAGTATCCAAACCTGCATCACTGTCATATCAGGCTGCATCCTCCAACTTAAAAAGCCCATCTACCTCGGATAGAGGGGGTCCATCTTGCCACGCCGTCCGTAGACGGTCTAACCAGCTTAGAGAAGCTTTACAAGCACACATGCTCTGAATCCATGACCCACGGCCTCGTAGATGGATTTCGCCATCTCCGATTTTCTGTCCAGCGGATTCTGCAAACTCGCCTTCCCTTTTAACAGGAAGTAATGAGGACTTGCTAAGCTGGGATAAAGGGACATCCACTTCAGGAGAAGGAATCCAATTATCAATCAATTCCGTCGTACACGGATACAGCTGAAAACACTTATCTGGACACAGGCGTTCCTTTAAGTCTACAGCACCTGGAATTCCCAGGCGGTCTCCCATCCAAGTACTAACCAGGCCCAACCCTGCTTAGCTTCCGAGATCAGATGAGATCGGGCGTGTTCAGGGTGGTAATGCTGATCGCGACCTATGCAACTCCTGAAAACATCCGGGCCGAATTACTAGGACGTCTAGTTACCTCCTCCGGTAACTGTAACGCCTCCCTCATGGCTCCAATAAAAGCCTCTGTACGGCTCAAAAGAGAGGCAGATTGTCCCTGCCGATCCTCCTTATCCGAATCGGACACCTCTCCATCTGAGCTTGAAAGGGAAACCCTCCATGCCCGAGATCTCCGAATCGCTGCGCGGGAATGAAGGCACCGGCCTGTGTCGCTTCCTCTGAGAGGATCTAGCTGACATCCAATAACCTATAAGGTCAGACAGGCCATCAATAGAACGAGCGAGGGCTTCCATTTTGACATCACTGAAACCTCTGACCGCTGCGCATGACGCCGTCGAGGTCTGCGTGTCAGATACGCGAGACTGATCCTGTAGCGGATCTGAGAGACAGTCCGCACCTCCTGGACCCTGATCTGACATGTCCTCACACAGTATATGGCAGGTTAAACCTGTCAGTAACTAGGACAGTGTGGTTTCTTAAAGAAGAAACAAACGCTGAAGGGTTAAAGCTCTTAAAGAGAGCTACCCCAGCTGTTCCCCAATAAAGGGTTAACCGCCAAAGAAGGGGTTAATGTCGCAGACTCCCCACAACCCTTGTTTAATGAAAAGGGTGTGCGAGCCCCAGGTGCCTCTTATGAGGTAACAGCTGCAGGACAGTGCTCTCATGCCACACTAAACAAGAACGCCAACGAGATCGCTAAAATATTGCGCTGATTTGTACATCGCAATGACCGCCAAAGTCGCTAAGGGGATCGCTAACCACTTATGCGTCGTCAATGAGATCGCCACTGTGGCAGCTACTAGCGACATTCAAACGATCACAAAAAACGATCGCATTAGTATGCGTCGTTATAATGATCGTTAGCGGTAGCGTTCAGTGTCCTGCGCTGTGGGGGTGAGGGGGTTAAGCTTCTGCCTGACAGGCAGAAGCGACTCACCCAGCTGGCCGCGGTGTAGCGTCTTCGATTGTCGGGAGGGGAGGAGAGTGAGGAAGGAAGCCTTCAGCTCCCTGATCCAGTAATGGCCGCTGCGCTGTGCTTCTGAGAGAGAAGCCGGAAGAAGACAGTAGTAAAGCGCGCGCTCAGAGCGCCGCGAAAATTCAAAAAAAAAAAGGGCGCGCGACTCCTCCGCTCTCCATGTCCTGCAGGCATCCACCTGCGGACAAAAGACACTAGTCACCAACATGTCACATGTAACAGCGACTGCCGCAGCAGTCGCTGAAGCACTCAAAACATTAAAATGTTGAGTACTCACCCAGCTGAGCGCCACAGGGACCCCCAGGGATTTGTGACGCTGTGCCCATAGCTTCCCCCCAGGGCGGGAACGCAGTGACCCCAGAAGCGCGGTTTGCGTCCCCGCCAGGGAAGCAACCCTCATCCCCCGGGGCCGGCAGGGTTCTGCAGGGACCTCCTTAAAGGGTAATACAGATCCGCCAAGGGAGAGGTGGGGGTCCAGCAGCGCTGAGACCCCTGAAACCTCAAGACCACGGGGGTCCAAGTCTCTGTCCGATAAAAATAAAAAATCTTCTGAGGAGCTGCTTCAGCAGCGACTATCCTCTGTGACCTCAAATTTTAGACTGGAGAGCTGGAGTAGGAGGAGCCCGAGCTGGAGGGGCCGGTCAACACTTTTTTAATCTGAGGTGTTTCTATCCTATGTGGGCTCCGCCTACCCACTAGTAATACAGCAAACACACAAACACATGACCAAAAAGTCCAAAAGTATGATATAAAAAATATATTTTTATTAATAAGTTGAAAAATCTACACAGGTGAGGATACTAAGTGCACAGTTGTATACAAGGAACGCTGGAGTACTGCTCCCACATATCATTAAATTATCATACAATTATAAAGATAATATTCCCCCATTTATATACAAGAGACCTGGCAGTTCTAATCACAAAACAAGTGGATAACATCATACAAATGCATCAAATAGTAAAATATACCCCAGATAATCGCAGTGATTAATCGGATAAACATACCACTGTGTGAAGAGAAAAGCCACCCAGGAGGTCAGCGATATCAATGAAGGGGGAGAAGAGCAGGGAAGCAGGACTCCACGCGTCACCCCGACGCGCGTTTCGGCGCAAGCCTTCGTCAGGGGGCGTTGAACGATAAGTGAGGTGAGTATAAAAACACAGGCTGGGCCAATCAGAGCAGGTCATTATGAATATTAACTAACTCATATCAAATGAGTATGTGCGCTTACTAATCGAAAAAACCGGAACTGACATATAAGGAACCGGAAATGACGATGTTGTCATGGTAACAATCGTAATCACAGTATTCACCCGATCGACCCAGGACACATCACGAGAGCGAATCATCATGATGCGTCTACCAGGGAAAGGGGAAACTGCGGCTGATAGAACGATCCTCAACATGCAATGGTAACGGTCAGTAATACGGCGCTTGCATGCAAATTATAGGCACAATGAACATGTCGGCATCACCGTCATGATGGGGGAGTGGTTACACAGAATCACCTGACAAATAATGCCTATCCCATTCAGAAGACAGCGAGTGCCGATCAGCATGGTGAATACATTGCATACAAGCGCGCTCTGACCGCCCATATAGGAATACATGCAAAAAAGGGGATCGTACATGCCATCATAACTGTCATGGAATTTAATAATATAAGACATAATGATATGTAGAAAAATCTTATAGTAAAGGCACAACTAGAGAGAGCAATAAAGGTCAGAAAAATAATAAACAGAACCAAAAATATGTGCATTCAAATTAAGTAATAACATATAATAAACCATATCACAATATATATATAGTGATCATCAGATTAGGAATACAATGGGGAGTAGAAAGTCCAAGGGAGAAAAATCCAGATGAAATGAAGTCCAGAATGGTATGAACCGAATATGGAATGGAGAGCAGAGCAGAGACCCAGCCTACTAAAAGAATAAAAAAAAAAATTAGTAAAACCAAAAATACATACAATGTGCAGATGACAAATGGATATCGCTTAACAGTGGTGATTCATAAGAAAGGGACAAAACTAATTTGTTCATTCAGGCCATGGGGATGAATCGTGTTAAGTGTCCAAATCCAACGCGATTCAAGCTGCGCCAATCTTTGGGAAATCTTACCGCCCTGTAATGTGACGTCCACAGTATCAATGCCTTTAACACGGAGGAGGGATGCATCGCATCCATGATGAAGCTTGAAGTGCCTTGGAATCGTTTTAAGTGCAGCAGGATCATTCTGATCAACTGCTGCCAGAATTCCCAAAACGTGTTCCCTCACTCTGATTTTAAATGGGCGTGTAGTGAGCCCAATATATATAAGTCGGCAAGGACAGCTAGCAAAGTAGATCACATTGCGTGTATTACAAGTGATATACTTCCTAATCGAGAAATTACGTGTATTGTCAGCATTACAGAAAGTATCACTCCTATCCACATTTGGACAAGCCACGCATCTACCGCAGGGGAAACAGCCATGTTTAGCCGTACCCCTGTCGAGAAATGTGGGTTTAGGATTACCAGTATAATGGCTATGCACCAAGAAATCACGTAGATTCCTGGAACGGCGGGTAGTGATAGTCGGACGTTCAGTTAGATATTTCCTCAATATCGGATCAGCCCGTAAAATAAACCAAGATTTTGCGAGCACTTCCCTTACCTGATTAAATCGCGTATGATAGTCGGTAACAAATCTAACCTTATCATCATTAGGTTTAATTTTGGATTTGTATATCAAATCATTTCTAATAGAATATTTAGCACGATTATAGGCCTTCTTAATCATACGATGACAATAACCCCATTGGAGAAATCGTTTTTTTTAAATCCAAGGCTTGACACTCAAAGTTCTCTGATGTAGAGCAAATACGGTGAAGTCTCAAAAATTGTCCAGTGGGAACAGACTGGATCACATGTCTCGGATGGGAGGAAGTCGCATGCAGCAAACTATTTGTCGAGGTGGGTTTACGGTATATATCAGTTTGAAGAATATTATTAGCGTCACGCTTAACCAATACGTCCAAGAAATCAACATGATTGGCGTTATAGTGGTAAGTAATGCGAATATTCTTATTATTCATGTTAAGAGACGACATGAATCCCTCCAGAAGGTCAACAGGTCCCTGCCAGATCAGGAATATGTCATCAATGTACCGCGTCCACAATAGGACGCGGTCCATTGATGACGCCTGATCCGACAGGGAGAGGTCCCTCTCCCACAGCCCCAGGAACAGGTTGGCGTAGGCCGGCGCAAAGGCCGCCCCCATAGCTGTACCCTGGAGCTGCAGGTAGAAGGACCCCTTAAAAATGAAAAAATTATGCGTTAGAGTAAATTCCAACAATTCAAGTACCAATGTCTGAAATGTCAGAGGAAAATACCGACATTGATAGGTAGAAACTGACTGCTGTTAAACCATCAGAATGCCTGATGTTTGTGTATAATGATTCAACATCGGCAAATACCATATGGGCATGTTGTTCAATACATACACCATCAATCAGTTTCAGTAGTGCACCCGTATCCTTTAAGAATGATGGAAGACACTCCACCATTGGCTGCAACACCGAATCGATCCATCGGTTAACATGCTCCAAGAAATTCCCCGCTCCAGAAATAATGGGCCTTCCAGGTGGGCGCCTCTCATTCTTATGAATCTTAGGTAAAAGATAGAGCGTCGGGATGGTGGGTTCAGAGACCATGAGGGCTAAGGCAAGATCTTTTTGGATCACCCCTTCGTCTACCGCTCTATTGATAATAGATTTTAATTGGGTCATATAAGCCGACAAGGGGTTAAATGTTAACTTCTTGTAACAGGTATCATTATGAAGTTGGCGAAAGGCTTCCCTTTCATACATTTCCTTGGGCCAAATTACAACATTTCCCCCTTGTCGGCTGGTTTAAATACGATATCGGGGAGATCTTGTAATACTCTTAGCCTTTCCCGCTCATTATTAGATAAGTTGTCATTTTTGATGTATTTTGGTATTTTACACAAATCCTCAGAAACAATTTTAACAAAAAGATCCACATTAGTACATGAGGATAGAGCGGGGAATTTCTTGGAGCGTGGTTTGATCGACGGGGGTATCTTACCATCATAGGAAGTCTGATGTTCAACAGCAAGTTCCTCCAAAATTTTCAAAGCGGATGTTCCTCCTCTGTCGGGAACAAAACATGCGCATTACCATCATGAAAATTTTTTTTAAATAATAAAGATCTAGCAAAAATATGTAGGTCTTTGATAGCCAAAAATGTGTCAAACCTGGACGTGGGGGAAAAAGACAAACCTTTATGTAAAAGGTTCAAATCAGTATCAGAAAATTCATGATCACTGAGATTAATTACCTTATTATCGTTTTTGTTAGAAATAGGGGATCTCCGATCATTTCTTCTATAGGGATGATAATCCCTTTCACGCATTCTTCTGGAATATGCACCAGATCTGGTGGTCATTGAATTAGACGCTGTGTCAGATAATTCGCTTAACGATGAAGCTGATGTGATAGAAGGAGTGCGTCTCGGGCGAGAAGATGTGGTAGTGGTAGTCTTTTTCCAAAAGAAGACATTTTTGGTTTGATAGTCTTTAAGATCACGGTTAAATTTTGATACTTGAGTATCATTAATCTTCTTTACCACAGTATCCAAGGTTTTCTCAAGTTGTGTCTCAAAATTTTTAAATACATCAGCAGGACATTTCATTTTAATTTCTGCCAAAGATGAATCAATGGATTCATCCAAGGCTGCAATTGATTTCGCGTTCAAATCAATAAGAAGCTGCATCAAATTAAATGAGCAGCTGCTGCAAGACTCCTCCCATGCGAAACAAATGACTCATCCTCAACTGGGAATGCCGGAATAATTTTTACACGGAGACCCCTTGGTATAAGCTTACGGCATTTATATTTTTCCAAGAAAGCACGGTTCCACCAAATTTTTGTCCTCTTAACCAGGAGGACCTTGATGTCAGCCAATTGATTGTCCCTACCATTGCATGTTGAGGATCGTTCTATCAGCCGCAGTTTCCCCTTTCCCTGGTAGACGCATCATGATGATTCGCTCTCGTGATGTGTCCTGGGTCGATCGGGTGAATACTGTGATTACGATTGTTACCATGACAACATCGTCATTTCCGGTTCCTTATATGTCAGTTCCGGTTTTTTCGATTAGTAAGCGCACATACTCATTTGATATGAGTTAGTTAATATTCATAATGACCTGCTCTGATTGGCCCAGCCTGTGTTTTTATACTCACCTCACTTATCGTTCAACGCCCCCTGACGAAGGCTTGCGCCGAAACGCGTGTCGGGGTGACGCGTGGAGTCCTGCTTCCCTGCTCTTCTCCCCCTTCATTGATATCGCTGACCTCCTGGGTGGCTTTTCTCTTCACACAGTGGTATGTTTATCCGATTAATCACTGCGATTATCTGGGGTATATTTTACTATTTGATGCATTTGTATGATGTTATCCACTTGTTTTGTGATTAGAACTGCCAGGTCTCTTGTATATAAATGGGGGAATATTATCTTTATAATTGTATGATAATTTAATGATATGTGGGAGCAGTACTCCAGCGTTCCTTGTATACAACTGTGCACTTAGTATCCTCACCTGTGTAGATTTTTCAACTTATTAATAAAAATATATTTTTTATATCATACTTTTGGACTTTTTGGTCATGTGTTTGCTGTATGTATATATATGACTAGTCCTATACATTTGTCCTAGATATGGTATCACAATGTTTCTATATATCACATTGATAATATATTTTTACATCATTATAATGATACCATTTGCTTGTTGAAGTGTATCTTCTTTTTTTCTACCCACTAGTAATGACTAGTGTGTCTCCCTTCCTTCATCTGCTGCTGAAAAGCATATACAAAATGGGAGGAATAGGGCTAAGTAACAGCACATGTGAAAAAGACTTGGGTATACTAATTGATCACAGACTGAACATAGTCAACAGTGTGATGCAGTAGCAAAAAAGGCAAACACAATTCTAGGATGTATCAACAGAAGCATACAGTCTAGATCACGTGAGGTCATTATTGCCCTCTACTCCTCTTTGGTCAGACCTCATCTGGATACTGTGTCCAGTTTTGGGCACCACATTTTAAAAAAACATCAACAAACTGGAGCAAGTTCAGAGAAGAGCGACCAGAATGGTGACCGGTCTGCAAACCATGTCCTATGAGGAACGGTTGCAGGATTTGGGAATGTTTAGCTTGAAAAAAAGAAGACTGAGAGGAGACTTAATAGCTGTCTACAAATATCTCAAGGGCTGTCACATTGTAGAAGGATCATCTTTATTCTCATTTACACAAGGAAAGACTAGAAGCAATGGGATGAAACTGAATGGAGACACAGATTAGATATTAGAAAAAACTTTTTGACAGTTAGGGTGATCAATGAGTGGAACAGGCTGCCACGAGAGGTGGTGAGTTCTCCTTCAATGGAAGTCTTCAAACAGAGGCTGGATAGACATCTGTCTGGGATGATTTAGAGAATCCTGCTTTGAGCAGGGGGTTGGACCAGATGGCCCAGGAGGTCCCTTCCAACTCTACCATTCTATGAAAAAGACCTCATCACTGGAGCCTGCTGCTCCTCCGTCCTCCCCATCATAGTGGTCTCTGCACTGTGTATACAGGTATCCCACCCTCGGCTGACGGTCCGCACACAGAGACCACACTGGCCTCATCACTGGAGCCTGCTGCTCTCCATTCCATTCTATTTCACCATTCACAGTTGGGTCTCTGCCACTAGGGGTGTATACAGGTATCCCACCCTCGGCTGACGGTCCTGCGCACAGAGACCACACCGGCCTCATCACTGGAGCCTGCTGCTCCTCCATCCCATCATGTGGTCTCGCCTGTGTATACAGGTATCCCACCCTCGTACGTGCGGACCACAGCCCTGACTCTGCTCCTCGTCCTCCCCATCATGGTGGTCTCCGCCCTGTGTATACAGGTATCCCACCTCAGCTGACGGTCGGCGTATGGAGACTTAAGCATTGTAATGTATAAATCTCTAATCTACCAATGTGCCTTTCTATGCTGTATCTAAGCTGACGTATCATACTCCATACTATAAGAAATAAACAAACTTGGCGCTCAAAAATTGTGAAGAAAAATTAAGTATGTATTTATTATGGATCCAGACAAAAAAAATAAACGTTTTTGGTCTGTCATAGATGTACAGTCCTTGGAGCTCACGCCTCACACCGGTCACTCGGGTATAGACCGTCTCCGGCTACTTCGTCTCCTCCCGGCACCACTTGACGTTGTATCATATATTATACATTACTGTTCTTGCTTCATTTATTTCGCATACTGTGACTTCTCATTTGCGTCTCTTTTACCTTGTGTATATTCTAGTTTCCACTACAGTAACATTCTGATGAAGGGCCTATGACGGACCCAAAACGTTTAATAATAAATACTATATTTTTCTTCACAATTTTTGAGTGCCAAGTTTATTTGCTGTTGATGGTTTGGATCCCCAACCTGGGCACCTACAGCTTCTTCTCGAGTGCCGTGTTTTTTACACTCCACACTATAAAGCACGGGTGACATCAGTCCAGCGGCCATCATTAAGAGTCGGTCCAAGCTTTGTCCTGCCTTCACGGCCGTCATCTGACAGAGACATGTAAAGCTCCGGTCTGCACCCAACATTCTGGTTCTAGGTCGGGCTTACGCTTAATTTTTCAATCAGTGTCACCTGTTGCGTGTGAACGCCATTTCTTAGCAGGTGAATAAACAAGATACAACGGGGTGGATGGCAAAGGTGCTTTTAATAAGAGATGGCAGAGATGGCGCCTGCCCAGCAGGACACGTGCGGATGCATCGCTCTTGAGGGATCGCTCCCGCGACCACAGTATGAACCAGATCCGTCCACTCCGCCTAATTCTAGGCCGTTGAGCTTTATTCCACCATGGAAGAGGGCTACGCCAGTGCCCACCCCCAGTAAGGCCTCAAGCGAGCAGCTGTATCTCCACAGGATCGGACGGCCGCAGGCATTACCGAGACGTAAGGAAACATGGCGGCTATCTGCCACCGGAAGCCTCACACTGATGTATTGGGTCAGTATTCCTCCGCCATTACCAGTACAATCAGCGAGCTCCAGCCGGTGAACGGTGACAGCCTTGTCCACGGCCGGTCTGGTCATTATACTGTTCCCATAAAAAGCCACTTTCTTTGTATTGTCGGTACAGATTCGAGATGAGATTGATCCGCAGCTCTCGATACAAGCTCAGCGCCCGCTCCCGGTATGGGCCGTCCATGTGACTGTACCTGTGCAGGGCCCTGACCACGAGGTAGTTAATATTAATCCATATGGGGCCCCTCCAGTACGGGGGGTCATGCTCAGTGTTACGCTGCATAAATAAAGGGCTGCTCTTGGACAAGGATCGGATACCATACGGGGTCCACAACCTGTCGGCATCTCGCAGATGATCCAGGAGGCGCCAAGCTTGGGGGACTCCGGAGATAAAATCTGCAGTAGGAAGGGAAAGAGGGAGACGTAGCCCAGGGCACCAACAAACTGCAATTTGGGGGATTTTCTTACTACTCTGACTAATCTTGGGGGTGGGATGCTACGAGGGTCTTGTCCAGGAACAGGTCTAGGTCGCTCCCATTCCAGGGCCACGTTCTGTGTGTGATTCCCATAATCAGCATACGCCCCCAGTCTCTCAGACCAGTGCAGCTTGTCCAGTAAAGCATTGTCTGCAAGAGCCATGTGAGACTCCTCGTACCGCTGCCCATCTTCTCCAAGAAGCCGACAGATGGTGGCCATGACTTCAGATGCCAGAGTCATCCAGCACCGCAGGTCCACATGGCGCTCATCATCTGATGGGTGTGATGAGCGAGGGTAGTCATCCAAGCCAGATGTCAGCGTCTTGGGTTCAGGAAGCGAAGGGTGTCCCTGTCCCGTCCTCGCCAGCGATACGTATAGGGGAGAGGGCCGCTCTGTGTGCCATTGAACCATTCGTACCAGGTCTGCAAGCGAGGAAAGGCTCTGCGCAGGAACTGCAGGCCCTCGGCCGACACCGACCTGTCCGCCAGCAGCTGTCGCAGGGCCAGGAAAAGAGTAGGAGGATTGGCATTCATGTTCCACTGAACTACAAACTCATCAGGTACCTTACTGCGAGCCTCAGCCCCCAGAATCTGCTCCCGGGGGATCCAGCCATCTGCATTCATCAGGTCCAGCCAATGTGCCAGGGACTGCCAGGCCAAGGTGGGGCTCCACCGAGCAATGAGCAATAAATGGAAACCCTCGTCCCATAGGAAGCCTCGGGGAAAGAAGGAGCGGGACGGGACAGCGGTATAGAGCGGAGCCGGAGGGTAGGACACAGGCTCGGGATTGTACCGTGACTGCACCAGGGAGCTTCCATAGAAGTAGCCCATGCCCCCCAGCATGTTGGAAAGTGCAGCGTGAGCAAAGGACATCTGCTCCGGCATGAAGCCTTTCTCCTCTAGGTGGAAGAGTTCCCGGAAGCGGTCCTCCATATGTCTCCTGTGCATCTCCAGCTCCATAGAGAAAGATGTGCCAGAAAGCGATCCTGGCCGCTGGGTGAAGCTGTCCGACTCAAACAGGACCTCCACCTGAGCGGGGAGATACAAAGTGACCTGGTGAATGATGACGTGGGAGTGATCCGCGCCGGGATGAGGAGGGGGGTGATAGGTATCAAGGCCGAAGTAACGCTGCTTAATGCTGGGATCAGCGGCAGGGTGAGTAAAGCGATCCCTCATACTGCTCCGCACCACGTCCGTGATGTGGTGGAGACCGGGGCACACTGTCACCAGGTGGTTATAGCTGTGAAGAAAGGAGAGAGAGTCATCATGGGGGCAATACTGCACATATACATGAGAATATAGAGGGGAGGAGAGAGCAGGGTATCCCGGGGGTAATACTGCACATATACAGTGACCATATAGAGGGGAGGAGAGAGCAGGGTATCCAGGGGGTAATACTGCACATATACATGAGCATATAGAGGGGAGGAGAGAGCAGGGTATCCCGGGGGTAATACTGCACATATACATGACCATATAGAGGTGAGGAGAGAGCAGGGTATCCGGGGGTAATACTGCACATATACATGAGCATATAGAGGTGAGGAGAGAGCAGGGTATCCCGGGGGCAATCTGCACATATACAGTGACCATATAGAGGGGAGGAGAGAGCAGGGTATCCCGGGGGACATACTGCACATATACATGAGCATATAGAGGTGAGGAGAGAGCAGGGTATCCCGGGGGCAATACTGCACATATACATGACCATATAGAGGGAGGAGAGAGCAGGGAATCCCGGGGGTAATACTGCACATATACATGAGCATATAGAGGTGAGGAGAGAGCAGGGTATCCCGGGGGTAATACTGCACATATACATGAGCATATAGAGGTGAGGAGAGAGCAGGGTATCCCGGGGGTAATCCTGCACATATACATGACCATATAGAGGGGAGGAGAGAGCAGGGTATCCCGGGGTAATACTGCACATATACATGACATATAGAGGGAGGAGAGAGCAGGGTATCCCGGGGGCAATCCTGCACATATACAGTGACCATATAGAGGGGAGGAGAGAGCAGGGAATCCCGGGGGTAATACTGCACATATACATGAGCATATAGAGGTGAGGAGAGAGCAGGGTATCCCGGGGGTAATACTGCACATATACATGACATATAGAGGTGAGAAGAGAGCAGGGTATCCCGGGGGTAATACTGCAATATACAGTGACCATATAGAGGTGAGGAAGAGCAGGGTATCCCGGGGTAATACTGCACATATACAGTGACCATATAGAGGTGAGGAGAGAGCAGGGTATCCCGGGGTAATACTGCACATATACATGACCATATAGAGGGAGGAGAGAGCAGGGTATCCTGGGGGTAATACTGCACATATACATGACAATATAGAGGGGAGGAGAGAGCAGGGTATCCCGGGGTAATACTGCACATATACATGACCATATAGAGGGAGGAGAGAGCAGGGTATCCCGGGGGTAATACTGCACATATACATGACCATATAGAGGGGAGGAGAGAGCAGGGTATCCCGGAGGTAATACTGCACATATACATGACCATATAGAGGTGAGGAAAGAGCAGGGTATCCCGGGGGTAATACTGCACATATACATGACCATATAGAGGGGAGGAGAGAGCAGGGTATCCCGGGGTAATACTGCACATATACAGTGACCATATAGAGGGGAGGAGAGAGCAGGGTATCCCGGGGTAATACTGCACATATACATGAGCATATAGAGGTGAGGAGAGAGCAGGGTATCCCGGGGGTAATACTGCACATATACATGACAATATAGAGGAGGAGAGGGTACGGGTATATGCAAATACAGACATATAGAGGGAGGGGCGGTATCCCAGGGGTAATACTGCACATATACATGACCATATAGAGGGGAGGAGAGAGCAGGGTATCCCGGGGGCAATACTGCACATATACATGGACCATATAGAGGGGAGGAGAGAGCAGGGTATCCGGGGGTCAATACTGCAATATACAGTGACCATATAGAGGGGAGGAGAGAGCAGGGTATCCCGGGGGCAATACTGCACATATACAGTGACCATATAGAGGTGAGGAGAGAGCAGGGTATCCCGGGGAATACTGCACAATACATGACATATAGAGGTGAGGAGAGAGCAGGGTATCCCGGGGGTAATACTGCACATATACATGACCATATAGAGGTGAGGAGAGAGCAGGGTATCCGGGGTAATACTGCACATATACATGAGCATATAGAGGTGAGGACGAGAGCAGGGTATCCCGGGGGTAATACTGCACATATACATGACCATATAGAGGTGAGGAGAGAGCAGGGTATCCCGGGGGTAATACTGCACATATACATGGACCATATAGAGGTGAGGAGAGAGCAGGGTATCCGGGGGTAATACTGCACATATACATGACCATATAGAGGTGAGGAGAGAGCAGGGTATCCCGGGGGTAATACTGCACATATACATGACATATAGAGGTGAGGAGAGAGCAGGGTATCCGGGGGTAATACTGCACATATACATGAGCATATAGAGGTGAGGAGAGAGCAGGGTTCCCGGGGGTAATACTGCACATATACATGAGCATATAGAGGGAGGAGAGAGCAGGGTATCCGGGGGTAATACTGCACATATACATGACCATATAGAGGGAGGAGAGAGCAGGGTATCCCGGGGGCAATACTGCACATATACATGACCATATAGAGGTGAGGAGAGAGCAGGGTATCCCGGGGGCAATACTGCACATATACAGTGACCATATAGAGGGAGGAGAGAGCAGGGTATCCCGGGGGCAATACTGCACATATACATGAGACATATAGAGGGGAGGAGAGAGCAGGGTATCCCGGGGCAATACTGCACATATACAGTGACCATATAGAGGTGAGGAGAGAGCAGGGTATCCCGGGGTAATACTGCACAAATACATGACATATAGAGGTGAGGAGAGAGCAGGGTATCCCGGGGGTAATACTGCACATATACATGAGCATATAGAGGGGAGGAGAGAGCAGGGTATCCTGGGGTAATACTGACACATATACATGAGCATATAGAGGGAGGAAGAGCAGGGTATCCGGGGGAATACTGCACATATACATGACATATAGAGGGAGGAGAGAGCAGGGTAATCCCGGGGGCAATACTGCACATATACATGACCATATAGAGGTGAGGAGAGAGCAGGGTATCCCGGGGGCAATACTGCACATATACATGAGCATAAGAGGGGAGGAGAGAGCAGGGTATCCCGGGGGCAATACTGCACATATACATGACCATATAGAGGTGAGGAGAGAGCAGGGTATCCCGGGGGCAATACTGCACATATACATGAGCATATAAGGTGAGGAGAGAGCAGGGTATCCCGGGGGCAATACTGCACATATACAGTGACCATATAGAGGGGAGGAGAGAGCAGGGTATCCCGGGGGGCAATACTGCACATATACATGAATATAGAGGGAGGAGAGAGCAGGGTATCCCAGGGGCAATACTGCACATATACAGTGACCATATAGAGGGGGAGAGAGCAGGGTATCCCGGGGTAATACTGCACATATACATGATCATATAGAGGTGAGGAGAGAGCAGGGTATCCCGGGAGTAATATGCACATAACATGGCATATAGAGGTGAGGAGAGAAACAGGGTATCCCGGGGGAATACTGCACATATACATGACCATATAGAGGTGAGGAGAGAGCAGGGTATCCCGGGGGTAATACTGCACATATACATGACATATAGAGGTGAGGAGAGAGCAGGGTATCCGGGGGTAATACTGCACATATACATGAGCATATAGAGGAGGGAGAGAGCAGGGTATCCGGGGGTAATACTGCACATATACAGTGACCATATAGAGGGAGGAGAGAGCAGGGTATCCCGGGGGTAATACTGCACATATACATGACCATATAGAGGTGAGGAGAGAGCAGGGTATCCCGGGGGCAATACTGCACATATACATGAGCATATAGAGGTGAGGAGAGAGCAGGGTATCCCGGGGCAATACTGCACATATACAGTGACCATATAGAGGTGAGGAGAGCAGGATATCCCAGGGGTAATACTACACAAATACATGAGCATATAGAGGGGAGGAGAGAGCAGGGCATCCCGGGGGTAATACTGCACAAATACATGAGCATATAGAGGTGAGGAGAGAGCAGGGTATCCCAGGGGGCAATACTGCACATATACATGACCATATAGAGGTGAGGAGAGAGCAGGGTATCCCGGGGTAATACTACACAAATACATGAGCATATAGAGGGGAGGAGAGAGCAGGGCATCCCGGGGGTAATACTGCACAAATACATGAGCATATAGAGGTGAGGAGAGAGCAGGGTATCCCAGGGGTCAATACTGCACATATACATGACCATATAGAGGTGAGGAGAGAGCAGGGTTTCCCGGGAGTAATACTGACATATACAGTGACCATATAGAGGTGAGGAGAGAGCAGGGTATCCCGGGGGTAATACTGCATATATACATGACATATAGAGGTGAGGAGAGAGCAGGTATCCTGGGGTAATACTGCACATATACAGGCCATATAGAGGTGAGGAGAGAGCAGGGTATCCCGGGGGTAATACTGCATATACACATGAGCATATAGAGGTGAGGAGAGAGCAGGTATCCTGGAGTAATACTGCACATACACATGAGCATATAGAGGTGAGGAGAGAGCAGGGTATCCCGGGGGTAATACTGCACATATATACAGTGACCATATAGAGGGAGGAGAGAGCAGGGTATCCTGGGGGAATACTGCACATATACATGAGCATATAGAGGTGAGGAGAGAGCAGGGTATCCCGGGGGAATACTGCACATATACAGTGATCATATAGAGGTGAGGAGAGAGCAGGGTATCCCGGGCGTAATACTGCACATATACATGAGCATATAGAGGTGAGGAGAGAGCAGGGTATCCCGGGGGTAATACTGCACATATACATGAGCATATAGAGGTGAGGAGAGAGCAGGGTATCCCGGGGGCAATACTGCACATATACATGACCATATAGAGGTGAGGAGAGAGCAGGGTATCCCGGGGGTAATACTGCACATATACATGAGCATATAGAGGGGAGGAGAGAGCAGGGTATCCCGGGGTAATACTGCACATATACATGAGCATATAGAGGGGAGGAGAGAGCAGGGTATCCCGGGGGTAATACTGCACATATACATGAGCATATAGAGGTGAGGAACAGGGTATCCGGAGGTAATACTGCACATATACATGATCATATAGAGGGGAGGAGAGAGCAGGGTATCCCAGGGGTAATACTGCACATATACATGAGCATATAGAGGGAGGAGAGAGCAGGGTATCCCGGGGCAATACTGCACATATACATGACATATAGAGGTGAGGAGAGAGCAGGTATCCCGGGGGTAATACTGCACATATACATGAGCATATAGAGGGGAGGAATGAGCAGGATATCCCGGGGGCAATACTGCACATATACATGAGCATATAGAGGGGAGGAGAGAGCAGGGTATACCGGGGGGCAATACTGCACATATACATGAGCATATAGAGGGGAGAAGTGAGCAGGGAATCCTGGGGGGCAATACTGCACATATACAGTGACCATATAGAGGTGAGGACAGAGCAGGGTATCACGGGGGCAATACTGCACATATACAGTGGGTGCGTAAAGTATTCAGACCCCTTTACATTTTTCACTCTGTTTCATTGCAGCCATTTGGAAAATTCAGTAAAGTTCATTTTTTTTTCTCATTAATGTACACTCTGCACCCCATCTTTACTGAAAAAAACAGAAATGGAGAAATTTATGCAAAATTGTTAAAAAAAACAACGAAATCTCACATGGTCATAAGTATTCAGCCTGTGATGATACCCTGGAATGGGAGCTCCATTCCTTGTGCTGTTCTAGAACTTTCCACAAAGAGGACTACGACCCCCATCGTGTTTTGCCAGCACAGAGCAAAACCACCCCCTCCTTCTCTCTCCCTCTAGCTCACTCCTTGCTTTCGCCCCCCCACCTCAGGAATTTCTTTGTCTCCAAACCCTGCGGGATGGTCCCATAGCTATCATGGGAATTCATTCTTTTGGTCATAACTCGCAGGGAGCTTATGTTAGAGACACGAAAGCTACTGTTCTGAATCATGCGTCCATCAGGCGTCGTTCCCGTGGTACTGGTGAACCCGTAACTCCAACAGAACCCGAGAAATGGAATTCTCTGGTGCACCATGGACTATCTCACCCGAGTTTGGGCTCATTTGAACAGTCATTTCAGAATAAGATCACTGATAGATCTACCGTTATTCTGCTCAGTCCCCGAGCTGAGGTATGGGCATTATAAATTTGCAGAGCTTAAAACTGTAACTTCGAGCTCTGGGAGGTAGCCAGAAAACCATCCTCTTTTGTGAGGTCACAAGCCAGGGGTATAAGTTTTCCAACTAGCTTCCCCCTCCCAGATCTAGCTGGAATGACTTGACTGAAAGAGCTCCAAATGAACTATAACGTGTGGCTCCTCCCCCAGCCTGCCATGATCTAAGTGCCATGTAAGTTTTTCACCTTTAACCCTGTTTTGTTTTAATTGCATTGTACATAATTGTATTGTCTCAGATTGTTGCATCTTTTTATGCTGTATAAACACTGCCTGCAATTTTAGGAATAAACATATAAAATTATTAGTTTGGTTCTCCTGCTCTATAAACGAATTAGCACGTGCCTGAAGTACCTACGCTACTAATTCGGGGTTGCAACGGACATTCTTGATAAATTGTTCATTAAGAAAATCGTAGCTGGTGGCGGCTAAAAAGAAGGGGTGCAAAGTGTTGACCTATTGGGTGGCGTTGGCAGTGACGGAGCGGGTTTTATAAGTGTATTGCCTGGCTGCGGCCCGGAGTAATTATAATTCCCTCACTGCAGCGTTCCCAATAGCCAGCACACGTCCAAGCGGCCCGTCTGGCGACTAATTATCCTTGGTGCAGTTCCCTGACAGACCTGATGGTAAGGGGGCATCAGAGAACAGCAAGTTCCTAAGTGGAAGTGGGATAATTATAAATCCTTGCAGATTATTCCTGACACATTGGGTCGAACGGCAGCAGCCGTCGTGTGTCTGTCGCGCGATTTCATCACATTGGTGGCAGAGCGGTGGGATTATAGAGCATTAGTGATCTGGTCTGAGCAATCATTCCTCTCACTAAAAAACTTGCATGGTTCTTCCAGGGACCCTGCAGCCAAAGTTTTGGAGAACGAACTCAGTGTTTACTAGTCCTGAGACAATTTAAGTGTGTACTTGCGGTTACCCCCCATCTCTTTGTTTTTCTATCCTATCTTTTATTTGGCAATGGCAACCATGGCGAGGATGGGAGAAGAATGGTATAAGCAGCAGAAAAGGGAAACTCTTGCTGGAATATGCACGTACCGAGGCCTTGACCCACGGGCCAAACCAAAACTCAACTGATCCAGGTCCTGATGGCACAGGACCACGCTGAGAGCGAGAAGGGCACAGGAGCAGAGGCCCAACCCCTGAATGCTTACACCCAGGGCGGGTTGGACCCTTACCTGCAGGCAGCCTTGGATCAACTCCCCACAGACGACCAGGACAGACGACTAACAGCAAGCTCAAGAGAGAGCCGACCAGCGAGCCGAGCAGGAGGCTGAGAGGGCCCAAGCCCAGCGGGAGGCCGAGAGAGCCGAACGGGAAGCTCAGAGAGCCCATGAACTGGAGCTGCTCCGACAAGGGGCAATGCCCTCCACAGCCTGGAGCGGTGCGCCCAGCAGCGCACAGAGTTCGAAGCCCCGGCCAGAGCACTTTCCCATGATGGAAAAGGACAGAGACTTGGACACTTTTCTGAGGGCCTTTGAGAAAGTCTGCAGACAGTACCAGCTGCCTGAGGACCAATGGGCCAGGTACTTGACCCCCGGGATAAAGGGCAAAGCTCTGGAGGCATTTGCTTCACTCCCGCCAGGCCAAGATGGTGACTATGAGGCCATCAAGCAGGCCCTGATCGCCAAGTACCTGCTAACCCCTGAGGTATACCGAAAGAAGTTCGGGAACCTCCAACGTGGGCCACACGACAGTTATAGCGATGTGGTGCAAGGACTCAGGACCCACTTGACCAGTGGATCCATGGACTGTCAGTTAACACCTTTGAGAAGCTGAGGGACCTGATGATCAAAGACCAGTTCCTGCATCTGTGCCCAGCTAAGGTCCGACAGTTCATCCTGGGACCGAGAACCAGAGGACGCGGTCAAAACAGCGCGGATCGCCGACAGCTATAAGGCCAACCGGAAACCCGAGGTGCGGAAGCCAGTCACCGCCAGCTGGAGAGGGGGTAAGCCTGCAACCAACCCCAGCCAGCCGTCCCTCTGGAGGCACTATCCCCTTTGCCAGCACCAGGCCTTCATCAGAACCCCGCCAGTGTTACTCCTGTAAATGGACAGGACACATCAGCGCCACCTGTCCGGAGAGGCAGAAGAACCCCCAGCCAAGGCCTCTGGGCCCAACGCCTCTGTTCTTTTGGTGGGTGGTGTGGTGGGGAGGGTTGATGACAACGTGCAGCCCGTCCGCGTGGGGGCCCGTCTTGCTACAGGCCTCAAGGACACCGGGGCTAAACGAACCCTCATCCGACCCGAACTGGCGGCCCCTGAAGAGTTGATTCCGGGGAAAACCCTAACTGTCACCGGGATTGGGGGCGTCCGCTGCCCCTTGCCGATAGCCCAGGTTTTCATTGACTGGGGTGCCGGAAGCGGGGTGAAGGAAGTGGGGGTGTTCGAAAACCTGCCCACTGATGTTTTATTGGGGACTGATTTGGGGAGGATGGTGGCGTACTACATCCCTGACACCCCTCCCCAATCTGATAATAAGGTTAACGTTAACCATGATGTTGATGTTGATGGGAAACTGAATGTTACCTGCCAATGCTTTGCTAAGTGATGATGCAACTGATGACCTTTCTTTCCCTAGGAATGATGCTGACAGTGATGTATCTGTGCCATCTGAACCTGTTAACCCTTTCTCTGAAGTGGTAGATGTGTCCACAGGTACAGGAGCGTTTAGCCACGTCGCTCTGCGGAGTGAGACGGCTGAGGAACCCCTAGCAGGAGCAAGCGACAGTGCTCAAGGAAATGGGGAGGTGCATGGGAACCGTGAGGAAGGTGACGCCATGACATCGACCAGTGCCACCGAGGAAGGTAACTGGCCCATAAATAGCACTGCTCCTGAAGTGTTGGGGGTGGATGGTGAGGTAGAACCCATAGCAGCGCAGGCTGATGGGTCTGTAGAAATCCCCAGGGCGACTGCATATGAAGCTGCTGTCACCCGCAGTCAGAGTGCCCAGATCGCAGGTAGCGCCCTGCCATCTGGACCCTCCTCCGCTACAGGAGAGACTGAACCAGAGGTGGACCCAGAGCTGGTCCCAAAGGGTCCCAGTGGGAAGGAACCCTGATGTCACTTCTGGCTGCCTCCAGTCAGGAGTTCCAGGCCGCTCTGCACTCAGATGCGAGCCTGGAGAACTTGAGGCACCTCGCCGAGACGCCCACCTCCGTGACTGATAAGGAGAGGGTGTTCTGGAACGAGAAAGGTTGTACCAGGAGACAGTACCCGGAGATTCCCAAAAGGAGTGGTTGAGGGAAAAACAGCTGGTCATCCCGCATCAGTTCCGAGGTGAGTTGTTGCGGATGGTCCATGAGATTCCACTCGCTGGACACTTGGGGATCAGCAAAACTAAGGCACGGCTGTCTCAACACTTCTATTGGCCCAAGATGGGGACAGATGTGACTAACTACTGCCGCTCCTGTATCACCTGTCAAAGAGTGGGGAAGGCGGGGCCTGCTCTTAAGGCTCCCCTGATCCCGTTGCCAGTGATAGAGGAGCCTTTCCAGAGGATCGCGGTGGACATTGTGGGCCCGCTGGCCGTCCCCAGCAGCTCTGGAAAGCGATACATCCTTACTGTGGTAGACTACGCTACCCGAGGCAGTAGCTCTGTCCTCAACTAGGGCAGATAAGGTGGCGGATGCACTGGTGACCATCTTTTCACGGGTAGGATTTCCCAGGGAAATGCTTACCGATCCAGGGACCCAATTTATGTCTCGCCTAATGGAGGCTCTCTGCAGGAAAATGCAGGTGACGCGTATGGTATCGAGTGCGTATCACCCACAGACCAATGGTTTGTGTGAGCGCTTTAACGGTACCCTCAAATAGATGCTCCGCATGCTGGTTGAGACCCAGGGACGCGATTGGGAGCGATACCTCCCACACCTGCTATTTGCCTACAGAGAAGTCCCGCAGGCCTCGACGGGGTTCTCCCCCTTCGAGCTCCTGTACGGCAGGCGAGTCCGGGGACCCCTTGGGTTGATAAGAGATCCTGGAAGATAAGCCAAACCCATGGAAGTGTCATCGGATTAAGTCACGCGCTTCCGCGACAAGATGCAGACCTTGACGCAGTTGGTGCATGACAACATAATGCAGGCTCAGGCTGACCAGAAGCACTGGTACGACCAGAACGCCCGGGAGCGGACCTACCAGGTGGGTCAAAAGGTCTGGGTGCTGGTCCCCGTACCAAAGGATAAGCTTCAGGCAGCCTGGGAAGGCCCGTACGTCGTGCACCAACAGCTCAACCCAGTCACCTACGTGGTCACGCTTGACCACACTCGGGGTAGGTGCAAGGCCTTTCACGTCAACATGATGAAGGCCCATCACGAACGTGAAGCCTGCGTCCTACCGGTCTGCAACCTGCCCGAATACGGGGAGGAAGACCCCCTCCTGGACATGCTGGCCCAAGCCAAGGCCGATGGGTCCATTGAGGACATGGAGGTAAATGCCTCGCTAACTGTTCCCCAGCGGTCGCAAGTGCTGGCCACACTGGAAACCTTCCGGGCCGTGTTCTCCAACCGACCCGGATGGACGAAGTTGGCAGTCCACGAGGTGGACACCGGGGATCACGCCCCACTACGGCGGACACCTTATCGGATCTCTGAGGATGTGCAGCAAATTATGCGCCATGAGATCGATGAGATGTTGCAGCTGGGAGTGATCCGACGGTCCAAAAGCGCGTGGGCCTCACCTGTAGTTCTCGTGCCTAAAAAAGATCGGACCACCCGGTTCTGCGTGGACTACAGGGGGCTCAGCGCCATCACTACCTCTGATGCGCACCCAATGCCACGCATCGAGGATCTGCTGGAGCGGTTGGCGAATGCCAAGTACATATTCATCATGGATTTAAGCTTGGGATACTGGCAGATTCCCCTGAGCCCTACGGCGCAGGAGAAATCCGCCTTTATCACCCCTTTTGGACTGTACGAGTCCACGGTCATGCCTTTCGACATGAAGAATGCCCCTGCCACTTTTCAGCGGATGGTCAACCACCTGCTTCAGGGACTGGAGGAGCACGCTGTGGCGTACCTGGACGACATTGCCGTCTTCAGTTCCACCTGGGAGGAACACCTTCAGCATCTCCAGGAGGTGCTCAAGCGTATTCACCAGGCAGGTCTGACCATCAAGCAGGGAAAATGCCAGATGGGCATGAGGGAGGTCCACTACCTGGGGCACCGGGTAGGCGGGGGTTCCATGAGTCCGGAGCCAGAGAAAGTGGACGCGATCGTGTCCTGGCCCACCCCCGGGACCAAAAAGCAGGTGATGTCTTTCCTGGGCACGGCAGGGTACTATAGGCGTTTCGTACAGAACTATAGCGCCATTGCAAAACCCTTGACGGACCTCACCAAGGGCGGTCTACCCCAAACAGTCAACTGGACAGATGGCTGTGAGGCGGTATTCCGAGCTTTGAAAACAGCCCTGTGCAGCTCTCCAGTGTTGAAAGCAGTCAACAGCAGTCGGCCGTTCCTGGTACAGACCGACGCCAGCGAATTTGGCCTCGGTGCTGTACTCAGCCAGGTCGATTCGGGGAACCAGGAGCACCCCGTGTTGTACCTGAGCCGGAAACTTCTGCCGAGGGAAGTGGCATACTCGACCATCGAGAAGGAGTGCCTGGCCATGGTCTGGGCACTGCAACGTTTGCAGCCCTACTTGTACAGGCGCACCTTCATGGTGGTCACCGACCACAACCCTCTGAGCTGGCTGCAAACAGTGTCCGGAACCAACGGTAGGTTGCTACGCTGGAGCTTTGCCCTACAGCAGTACGACTTTGCCGTACAACACAAGAAAGGCAGCGACCATGGGAATGCCGATGGGTTGTCCCAGCGTGGCGAACCCGCTGAGGTGTGCATGGCGGATTAACGACAGGTCATGCCTAAGAGGGGGAGGTGTGAGGATACCCTGGAATGGGAGCTCCATTCCTTGTGCTGTTCTAGAACTTTCCACAAAGAGGACTACGACCCCCATCGTGTTTTGCCAGCACAGAGCAAAACCACCCCCTCCTTCTCTTTCCCTCTAGCTCACTCCTTGCTTTTGCCCCCACCTCAGGAATTTCTTTGTCTCCAAACCCTGCGGGATGGTCCCATAGCTATCATGGGAATTCATTCTTTTGGTCATAACTCGCAGGGAGCTTATGTTAGAGACACGAAAGCTACTGTTCTGAATCATGCGTCTATCAGGCATCGTTCCCGTGGTACTGGTGAACCCGTAACTCCAACAGAACCCGAGAAATGGAATTCTCTGGTGCACCATGGACTATCTCACCCGAGTTTGGGCTCATTTGAACAGTCATTTCAGAATAAGATCACTGATAGATCTACCGTTATTCTGCTCAGTCCCCGAGCTGAGGTATGGGCATTATAAATTTCCAGAGCTTAAAACTAACTTCGAGCTCTGGGAGTGTAAGGTTCTTTGTCTCTGTTAACATGTTCCTTGAAACTCAGTTTTCCGTCGGCCATTTTGCTTTCTGTCTTTCTGCAGCTCTTGCCCTCAGTTAATATGGAGTTTCCAGTTTTCATGTTCCCGCCCTGATTCTTCCCTCTTGCTTCTTAAGCAGCCTCAGCTGAACAATCAGTGCTCCTGAATCAAGCCTCAGTCAGTCTGTGACCTGACTCCTGGAAGCCTTGGACTTGTACTCCAGCTATTCCCTACTGAGGAACCTTGGAACACTTTTGGACTCTGGAAACCTGCTGTTTGGTGAATCCATGTTTGCAGAGGAATTACGGTACAGAGAAGAGATCCTGAACCTGCTTTGGAGATTTATTGTAGTGCTTGAAGTTACTCTGGCCTGCTGTGTCTCCTGTCGCTATTCCTGCAAACTGTGTGAACTTTTCAGCATGCTTGTATGAAGTAATACAAGTCATTTCATTTCAACCTATGTCTCCTGTGTTTTCCTCGCACCCAAGCACAAGACGCTATAGGAACTGTACACTATACATGACAAGATTCAGGAGACAAGATACAACAGGAACAGGCCTGGATATGCAGCCTCAAGGAACGGCGATCTGGGTACTCAGCCCCAGGCAGAAACACAAGACAGGACAAGGGGAATCAGCTCTCCAGAGCTGATCAAACTCAGAGCAGGAGCTGAACACACAACCACATACGGCTAGGTTCAGGAACTCAATGCAGATTCAATGTGAAGCATGTGCAGAGAAAAATAACCTTACATTACTCCCCCCTTAGGGACAACCTCCGGATGACCTCAAACCAGTCAATAATGTAAATGCTCCTCGCCTGCTCCGCCAGTTTCATCAGAGGTACCCTGACAAGCCTGGTCTGAGGTCATCCGGAGGTTGTCCCTAAGGGGGGAGTAATGTAAGGTTCTTTGTCTCTGTTAACATGTTCCTTGAAACTCAGTTTTCCGTCGGCCATTTTGCTTTCTGTCTTTCTGCAGCTCTTGCCCTCAGTTAATATGGAGTTTCCAGTTTTCATGTTCCCGCCCTGATTCTTCCCTCTTGCTTCTTAAGCAGCCTCAGCTGAACAATCAGTGCTCCTGAATCAAGCCTCAGTCAGTCTGTGACCTGACTCCTGGAAGCCTTGGACTTGTACTCCAGCTATTCCCTACTGAGGAACCTTGGAACACTTTTGGACTCTGGAAACCTGCTGTTTGGTGAATCCATGTTTGCAGAGGAATTACGGTACAGAGAAGAGATCCTGAACTTGCTTTGGAGATTTATTGTAGTGCTTGAAGTTACTCTGGCCTGCTGTGTCTCCTGTCGCTGTTCCTGCAAACTGTGTGAACTTTTCAGCATGCTTGTATGAAGTAATACAAGTCATTTCATTTCAACCTATGTCTCCTGTGTTTTCCTCGAACCCAAGCACAAGACGCTATAGGAACTGTACACTATACATGACAGGGAGGTAGCCAGAAAACCATCCTCTTTTGTGAGGTCACAAGCCAGGGAATAAGTTTTCCAACTAGCTTCCCCCTCCCAGATCTAGCTGGAGAGGACTTGACTGAAAGAGCTCTAAATGAACTATAACGTGTGGCTCCTCCCCCAGCCTGCCATGATCTAAGTGCCATGTAAGTTTTTCACCGTTAACCCTGTTTTGTTTTAACTGCATTGTACATAATTGTATTGTCTCAGCTTGTTACATCTTTTTATACTGTATAAACACTGCCTGCATTTTAGGAACATATAAAATTATTAGTTTGGTTCTCCTGCTCTATAAACGAATTAGCACGTGCCTGAAGTAACTACGCTACTAATTCGGGGTTGCTACGGACCCTCTTGATAAATTGTTCATTATGAAAATCGTAGCTGGTGGCAGCTAAAAAGGAGTGTAAAGTGTTGACCTATGGGGTGGCAATGGCAGTGACGGAGGGGGTTTTATAAGTGTATTGCCTGGCTGCGGCTCGGAGTAATTATAATTCCCTCACTGCAGCGTGCCCAATAGCCAGCACACATCCAAGCGGCCCGTCTGGCAACTAATTATCCTAGGTGCAGTTGCCTGACTGACCTGAGGTTAAGGGGGCGCCAGAGAGCTGCAAGTTCCTAAGTGGAAGTGGGATAATTATAAATCCCTGCAGATTATTCCTGACACATTGGGTCGGATGGCAGCAGCCGTCGTGTGTGTGACGCACGTTTTCATTACACAGCCCCTTTGCTCAGTATTGGGTAGAAGCACCTTTGAGCTAGTACAGCCATGAGTTTTCTTGGGAATGATGCAACAAGTTTTTCACCCCTGGATTTGGGGATCCTCTGCCATTCTTCCTTGCAGATCCTCTTCAGTTCCGTCAGGTTGGATGGTGACGTTGGTGGACAGCCATTTCAGGTCTCTCCAGAGATGCTCAGTTGGGTTTAAGTCAGGGCTCTGGCTGGGCCAGTCAAGAATGGTCACAGAGTTGTTCTGAAGCCACTCCTTTGTTATTTTAGCTGTGTGCTTAGGGTCATTGTCTTGTTGGAAGGTGAACCTTCGGCCAAGTCTGAGGTCCAGAGCACTCTGGAAGAGGTTTTCATCCAAGATATCTCTGTACTTGGCCGCATTCATGTTTCCTTCAATTGCAACCAGTCATCCTGTCCCTTTAGCTGAAAAACACCCCCATAGCATGATGCTGCCACCACATTTCAGTGTTGGGATTGAAGGCTTTCATATGTCTGGCACAGAGGAGAGACTTCCATCGGGCCACTCTGCCATAAAGGCCCAACTGGTGGATGGCTGCCGTGTCAGTGATAGTTGACTTTGTGGAACTTTCCCCCATTTCCCTACTGCATCTGTGGAGCTCAGCCACAGTGATCTTGGGGTTCTTCTTTACCTCTCTCACCAAGGCTCTTCTCCCACGATTGCTCAGATTGGCTGGACAGCCAGGTCTAGGAAGACTTCTGCTGGTCCCAAACTTCTACCTTGAGTAGTGCAGAAATTCTTTTGTAACCTTGGCCAGATCTGTGCCTTGCCAAAATTCTGTCTCTGAGCTCCTTGGCCAGTTAGTTTGGCCTCATGATTCTCATTTGGTCTGACATGCACTGTGAGCTGTGAGGTCCTATATAGACAGGTGTGCGTCTTTACAAATCAAGTCCTATCAGTTTAATTACACACAGCTGGACTCCAGTGAAGAAGAACCATCTCAAGGAGGATCACAAGGAAATGGACAGCATGTGACGTAAATATGAGTGTCTGAGCAAAGGGACTGAATATTTATGACCATGTGAGATTTCAGTTTTTTTTTAATAAATTTGAAAAAATTTCTACATGTTTTTTTTTCAGTAAAGATGGGGTGCAGAGTGTACATTAATGAGGAAAAAATGAACTTTTTTTGCATATACCAAATGGCTGCAATGAAAGAGTGAAAAATGTAAAGGGGTCTGAATACTTTCTGTACCCACTGTAGTTATTGGATATCTGTGACTCCATTTTGTGACTGCTTCTTATTTTCTTCATTCTATTGTGACACTAGTTTGGGAGCTTGTACTCAGGTGTTTTTGTTGTTGGTATACATTGTATTGGTGTCTCAGGGAGTGATGATTTTCAGTATATCGCCCTGGGGGTGTGTAAACTTTTACATGCAGTGCATAGATGTGAGGACAGCGGCCATGCTGGGGCGGGGTTGTACCACACATACATACAGGAACATTCACCTTATCTGTCCCCCGACGCCCCCTTCTGGTTTGGGAAGGTGGATGTGAAAACGCCCCAGTTCCTCCGATGTTCCCGTCACCAGGTTCAGGCGACCTCTGCTGTCCAGGTGAGGAGTCAGCGAGCCCTGACCGTCTGTGGCCACATAGAACAGGATGGAGACCAGCCGTGCGGGGGACAACACATCCTGGGACAGGGGAGAGGAGGTCAGCAAGTAGTGTCACATGAAGTCCCAACCTGCTCCCCCACACAGGACCAGTCACCACATGCGGCCCCACTGTCACCAGTGTCATGGTTTCCTCACATCGGGGGTCCCCACTATCCTCCAGCTCCAGTCTCCGCCATGTTGCCCTCCAGGTCTCTTCACAACCTCCGTCCGCAGGATGAAACCAGAGTCTTTAATCTCCTGGATGCCAAAGTGGTGTCCATCGTGCATCAGCCACCCGTACCGCGCCAGACCATCGCCCTGCTCACACGTGTGGCGGAGAGATGGGGCCCCCGACTGTGAGAGCCACATGAGCCCTACAAGAAGCACAGGACACGTTATACAGGGGAGCCGGAAGAGGGGCGGCATAGTGTACAGACGGGGGCGAATATTATATATGGAGTATATTATACAGACGGGGCGTATATTATATATGAGGGTATATTATACAGACGGGGCGTATATTATATATAGGGGTATATATTATACAGATGGGGGCGTATATTATATATGGGGGTATATTATATATAGGGGATATTATACAGACGGGGCGAATATTATATATGGGGGTATATTATACAGATGGGGGCGTATATTATATATGGGGGTATATTATATATGGGGGTATATTGTACAGACGGGGCAAATATTATATATGGGGGTATATTATACAGACGGGGGAGCAGCATATTATACAGACGGGGGCGTATATTATATATGGGGGTGTAACGATAATGTGAAATTATCATGTATGACTTTTCCAGGACATTCCAGAATCTTCCATCCTCTATACTTGCTACAAGGACTCATAGCAGCACAGAGCCCAGCGACCCCCCTCTTGTCACACATTGCAGCCTTGTGTCCGCAGCCTGTGACTTCCCTCCCCCAATCTGCAGGTCACACACAACCAGTCTAACCTGAATTACTAGTCTATTGGTTTCCCACCTCCCAGCAGGAGGGCCGCTTTGTGTCCAGAACATGTGCAGCTCCCCATAGCATATAATGGGAATTTATTCATTCGGACGTAATGCAATGTGAGATTGTGATAGAAAAATAAAAACTACATGTCCGAGACGTTCTTCGACGGTACTATTTAGCCTGTGTTTTTCCCGGCTCCAGTGCCAACAGAACCAGAGAAATGGATTTCTCCGGAGCAGAGTGGAATAACTAATCCGAGTTTGAACTCATTAGAACACTAATTTAAGAATAAGAATGATGGTTCTGCCGAGATTCTGCTAGGTTCTCAAGCCAAGTTATGATCGCTATAAGTTTTCATAACCAAATTTGCAACTTAGAGACAAGGGGAGAACCCTGGTAACTCAGCCCCTTTAATGTCACGACCAGAGGGCTATAAGGCAGGGCCAGGTAATTTTGCCTCAGATTTGTCCTGGAAACCAGACGCAGTGCACGTCCGTAATGCACTGCGACGTGTCGCCCATCCCCATGGCTTGCCTACAATGATCTAAGTAACTAAGTTTCTGCCTTTCATCCTTTTATTTTGTAATCATTTTGTACATATTTTTAATTGCCTCACTTTGTAGAACCTTTTTAAATCGTTGTAAATACTGTCTAACTTTTGGAGTAAAAATATAAAATTACTAGTTCATCTCTATGCTCTATAACGAATTTGCACGTGCCTGAAGTGAATTACGCTACTAAATTGGGGTGGCCTCTGCCCCACATTGAAGAACCAGAGGCTGGTGGCAGCACGTGTGTGCGGGGCTGCGGGTATAGCTGGCAGTGATGGATGGAGTTTTATAAGAGTATTGCCTGGCTGCGGCTAGGAGTAGTTATAATGCCCTCACTGCAGCGTGCCCAATAGCCAGTACACGTCCAAGCGGCCCGTCCGGCGACTAAGTATCCTAGGTGCAGTTCCCTGACTGACCTGAGGGTAAGGGGGGGGCGCAGGAGAGCTGCAAGTTCCTAAGCGGAACTGGAAAGTGGGATAAATATAAATCCCTGCAGATCGTTCATCACATTGGTGGCAGCGGTGGGATCATGAACCGTGATTCCCCGGGCCTCCGTGTGCCGTTATTCATCACATTGGTGGCAGCAGTGGGATCATAAACCGTGCCGTTCTTCATCACAGGGGTATATTATACAGATGGGGGAGCAGCATATTATACAGATGGGGCATATATTATACAGACCGGGAGCAGTATATTATACAGATGGGGCGTATATTATATATGGGGTATATTATTCAGACGGGGGAGCAGCATATTATACAGATGGGGCGTACATTATATATGGGGGTATATTATACAGACGGGAGCAGCATATTATACAGACGGGCGTATATTATATATGGGGGTATATTATACAGACGGGGAGCAGTATATTATACAGATGGGCGTATATTATATATGGGGGTATATTATTCAGACGGGGGAGCAGCATATTATACAGATGGGGCGTACATTATATATGGGGGTATATTATACAGACGGGAGCAGCATATTATACAGACGGGCGTATATTATATATGGGGGTATATTATACAGACGGGACGGGAGCAGCATATTATACAGATGGGGCGTATATTATACAGACGTGAGCAGCATATTATACAGATGGGGCGTATATTATATATAGGGGTATATTATACAGACGGGGCGTATCTATAATATAACGCTGGGAGCGTCACTCTGTCTGAAGCCTTTATAGACTGCGCAAGCGCGACGCGCCTGCGCAGTCTGGACAGAGTAACGCTCCCGGCGATGAGGGTGGCCCAGGAGATCGCGGTATGCGTAAGCACTGAACGAATACCGCGATCTTCGCCACAACCCCTTACCGATCCCACCGATCCCGTGTTGCCCGCGCCGCGGGGTCTTGCTGTGATGTCAGGACTGGAGAGGGTGGGTTGTGGCGCCGAAATCGGCGCATGCCCAGTTCGCTCTTTCCGGCGCCATATTGTGGAAGACATACTGCAGTGTGTCTTCAAGAAAATGGCGCCGGAAAGCGAGGACTGCGCAGGCGCAGATTTTGCCGTCATCGGCTCATACCCAGTCCGCGCTTTCCGGCGCCATTTTGTGGAACACACACTGCAGTGTCTTCAAGAAAATGGCGCTGGAATGCGCGTACTCTGGCGCCACACTCCTCCTCCAGCCTCTGGCAGAACGGGACAAACGCTGGAGCACGGGGAAGAAAGGTGAGCATAAATGTTTTTTTTTGTATGTGTGCAGTTTCATAGGGGTGAATGGCACCATACATATCAGGATACGGGGGTGAGAGGTAGCATGCATATCAGGATAGGGACTGAGGGGGCCATGCATATCAGGATAGGGGACTGAGGGGCCATGCATATCAGGATAGGGGACTGAGGGGGCCATGCATATCAGGATAGGGGGGTGAGGGGACCATGGACATCAGGATGGGGGGTGAGGGATTCCATGCATACCAGGATTGGGGGATGAGAGGACCATGCATATCAGGATAGGGTGGGGTGAGGGGACCATGCATATCAAGATTGGGGGGTGAGAGGGCCATGCATATCAGGATAGGGGACTGAGGGGGCCATGCATATCAGGATTGGGGGGTAAGGTGACCATGCATATCAGGATCGTTGGGTGAGGGGACCATGCATATCAGGATAGAGGGGTGATGGGACCATGCATATCAGGATAGAGGGGGTGAGGGGACCATGCATATTAGGATAGGGGGGTGAGAGGACCATGCATATCATGATAGGGGGTGAGGTGACCATGCATATCAGGATTGGGGGGGTGAGGGGACCATGCATTCCAGGATAGGGGGGTGAGGGAACCATGCATACCAGGTTTCGGGGTGAGGGGACCATCCATTCCAGTATTGGGGGTGAGAGGTCCATGCATTCTAGGATGGGGGTGACAGAACCATGCATACCAGGATTGGGGGGTGAGGGGATTATGCATACCAGGATGGGGGGTGAGGGGACTATGCATACCAGGATTGGGGGGTGAGGGGACCATACATGTCAGGATAGGGGTGTGAGGGGACCATGCACATCAGGATAGGGGGGTGAGGGGACCATGCACATCAGGATAGGGGGGTGAGGGGACCATGCACATCAGGATAGGGGGGTGAGGGGACCATGCATACCAGGATGGGGGGGGTGAGAGGACCATGCATACCAGGATTGGGGAGGTGAGGGGACCATGCATACCAGGATTGGGGAGGTGAGGGGACCATGCATACCAGGATGGGGGGTGAGAGAACCATGCATACCAGGGTTGGGGGGTGAGGGGACCATGCATATCAGGAAATGGGTGTGAGGGGACCATGCATATCAGGATAGGGGGTGAGGGGACCATGCATACCAGGATAGGGGGGTGAGGGCACCATGTATACCAGGATAGGGGGGTGAGGGCACCATGCATACCAGGATTGGAGGTGGAGGGCACCATGCATACCGAGATTGGGGGGGTGAGGGCACCATGCATACCAGGATTGGGTGGTGAGGGACCATGCATACCAGGATTGGGGGGTGAGGGCACCATGCATACCGGGATTGGGTGGTGAGAGGACTATACATACCAGGATTGGGGAGGTGAGGGGACCATGCATACCAGGATGGGGGGTGAGAAAACCATGCATACCAGGATTGGGGGTGAGGGGACCATGCATATCAGGAAATGGGTGTGAGGGGACCATGCATAACAGGATAGGGGGTGAGGGGATCATGCATACCAGGATAGGGGGTGAGGGGACCATGCATACCAGGATAGGGGGTGAGGGGACCATGCATACCAGGATAGGGGGTGAGGGACCATGCATACCAGGATGGGGGGGTGAGAGGACCATGCATACCAGGATTGGTGGGTAAGGGGACCATGCATACCAAGATTGGGGGATGAGGGGTACCATGCATACCAGGATAGGGGGGGTGAAGGGTACCATGTATACCAGGATTGGGGATGAAGGAACCATGCATATCAGAATTGGGGGTGAGGGGGTCCCATACATCCTACGATAGGGATGAGGGTGGAACATGTATACCAGGATTGGGGGGTGAGGAGACCATGCATACCAGGATTGGAGGGTGAGGACACCATGCATACCAGAATTGGGGGGTGAGGGCACCATGCATACCGGGATTGGGGGGTGAGGGCACCATGCATACCAGGATTGGGGGGGTGAGGGCACCATGCATACCGGGATTGGGTGGTGAGGGGACCATGCATACCATGATTCGAGGTGAGGGGACCATACATACCAGGATGTGGATGAGCAGGTACCTTGCATACCAGGATAGGGATGAGGGGATACCTGGCATACCAGGATTGGGGGGTGAGGGGACCATGCATACTAGGATGAAGTATTGGGTGCCATGCATACCAGAATTGGGTGGGGTGAGGGGACCATGCATACCAAATAGGAGGGGCAGCACATGCCAGGATGGGAGACCATATACCAATAAAAATGCTTGCCACCCGGGCGTAGAACGGGTTCATAACTAGTATTATATATGGGGGTATATTATACAGACGGGGAGCAGCATGTTATGCAGACGGGGGTGTATATTATATATAGGGGTATATTATACAGATGGGGAGCAGCATATTATACAGATGGGGCGTATATTATACAGACGGGAGCAGCATGTTATGCAGACGGGGCGTATATTATATATAGGGGTATATTATACAGATGGGAGCAGCATATTATACAGATGGGCGTATATTATACAGACGGGAGCAGCATGTTATGCAGACGGGGGTATATTATATATAGGGTATATTATACAGATGGGGAGCAGCATATTATACAGATTGGGCGTATATTATACAGACGGGAGCAGCATGTTATGCAGACGGGGGCGTATATATATATAGGGGTATATTATACAGACGGGAGCAGCATATTATGCAGACGGGGCGTATATTATATATGGGGGTATATTATACAGATGGGGAGCAGCATATTATACAGATGGGGCGTATATTATATATGGGGGTATATTATACAGACAGGGAGCAGCATGTTATGCAGACGGGGTGTATATTATATATGGGGGCATATTATACAGACGGGCGTATATTATATATCGGGGTATATTATACAGATGGGGCGGCGTATTATATGGAATCATAGAGTGGTAGAGTTGGAAGGGACCTCCTGGGCCATCTGGTCCAACCCCCTGCTCAAAGCAGGATTCTCTAAATCATCCCAGACAGATGTCTGTCCAGCCTCTGTTTGAAGACTTCCATTGAAGGAGAACTCACCCACCTCTCGTGGCAGCCTGTTCCACTCCTTGATCACCCTAACTGTCAAAAAGTTTTTTCTAATGTCTAATCTGTGTCTCCTCCCATTCAGTTTCATCCCATTGCTTCTAGTCTTTCCTTGTGCAAATGAGAATAAAGATGATCCTTCTACAATGTGACAGCCCTTGAGATATTTGTAGACAGCTATTAAGTCTCCTCTCAGTCTTCTTTTTTGCAAGCTAAACATTCCCAAATCCTGCAACCGTTCCTCATAGGACATGGTTTGCAGACCGGTCACCATTCTGGTGGCTCTTCTCTGAACTTGCTCCAGTTTGTTGATGTCTTTTTTATAATGTTGTGGTCAGAACACAGTATTCCAGATGAGGTCTGACCAAAGACCTCACGTGATCTAGACTGTATGCTTCTGTTACTACATCCCAGAATTGTATTTGTCTTTTTTGCTGCTGCATCACACTGTTGACTCATGTGCAGTCTGTGATCTATTAGTATACCCAAGTCTTTTTCACATGTGATGTTGCTTAGTTCTATTCCTCCCATTCTGTAGATGTAATTTTCGTTTTTATTGCCCAGATGTAGTACTTTGCATTTTTCCCTGGTAAATACCATTCTGTTAGTCATATTCAAGCTTCTCTAGATCCTTCTGAATCCTTTCTTTCTTCTCTAGTGTTATCTATCCCTCCTAGCTTTACATCTGCAAATTTGATCAGTTTACCCTCAGTTCCCTTATCAAGATAATTTTTAAAAATATATAAATATACGGGGAGGCGGTATATTATATAGATGGGGCAACGTATTATATACAGGGAGGTGGTATATATTTGGGGCGGTATATTATCCAGACAGGGGTATATTACATGGGGGGCGATATATAAAACAGATATGGGTAGTGTATTATATATTATACGGGGGAGAGGTAGATTATATAGAGGGAGCAGTATATCATACAGACGGAGGGATGTATTATATATTATACGGGGGCGGTATATTATACAGATGGGGAGGTGTAATATATATATATATATGTGGGTGGGCGGTATATTATACGGGAAGAGGTGGGGTACACTGCACATTATTACCTGTCAACGCCCTCTGCCGGTTCCGCATCTTCACCCCCAGGTAAAACTGCAGCCTGTACGTACCCCAGAAGTGTGCGGTGTCGGAGCTCAGGTAGGGAGGTGTATTACATACAGGAGGCGGTAAATTATGTATGGGGAGTTGGTGGTATAGTATATAGAGGGGGGGTACACTGCATGTTATCACCCCCTGCCAGCTCTGTGTCCTCATCCCCAGGTAGACCTGTGGCTGGTACATTCCCCCGAACAACGCAGTGGTGGAGCTCAGGTCAGGGGCTTAATTATATACAGGGGCCGGTATATCATACGGGGGGGGGGGTACACTGCACATTATCACCTGTCACCACCCCCCCGCCGGCTCCACGTTTCCATCTCGGCGTAGACCTGCGGTCGGTACGTTCCCCAGAACAGCGTGGTCAGGGGGATGAATTACATAAGGGGGCGGTATGTTATATGGAGCAGGTATTATATACAGGGGGTACACTGCACATATCACCAGTCATGATCCCCCGCCGGCTCCGCGTCATCCCAGGGCTCAGGTTGTATTATATACGGGGAGGTGTATATGATATTGTGGTGGTATATTACATTGTGGGGGAGTGTATAGTATATGGGGGGGCGATATTTTATGTATTAGGAGTGTATTGTATATGCGGGCGGTATATTATGTGCCAACAAGGGTTTTACCACCAAGTATTAAGTCTTGTTTGCCAGAGGGATCAAATACTTATTTCTCACTGCAAAATGCAAATACATTTATATAATTTATACAATGTGATTTTCTGGATTTTACTTTTGATATTCTCTCAATGTTAAAATTTACCGACCCTTAAAATTCTAGACTGTTCAAGTCTGTGTCGGGGGAAACGCACAAAATCAGCAAGGGGTCAAATACTTATTTCCCCCACTGTATATGGGGTGGTGGTATATTATATGGGGGTGTACACTGCACATACCACCTGTCGCCAACTCCGCGACTTCATCTCCAGGTACACCTGCAGCCAGAAAGTCCCACAGAACAGCATGGTGGCATCGTTCAGGTCGGGGGGGACGTACTGTATAAGGGGGTGTACTGTATACGGGGGGTTACTCTATCAGGGAGAGCAATATATTATACGGGGTCTGGGGTACTCTGCACACGTCACCTGTCACCACCCCGTCGGCTCCTTGTCTTCATCCCCAGTGTAGGGGTTTCACTCACTTGGGAGCGATGTGAGGAAAACAGGAGGCTCGTTCCTCTAAAAGTTCATGTGGGTTTATTCCTTCATAAACCCCAGAAGCAAAAACAGAAAATAAACAGCCTTCAGATCAGGCAAAGAAAATACAAATGTCCATAGCCGGACTCTGCTCCGCCAGGCCTGTGGGAACACTACTTGGGTAGTGTCCAGTACTCCGGCTCAGTCTGGAGCCAAACACACAGGAGGCCTTCTCCCTCCCAACACACAGACCATGTGCCAAACAGCCTCCATTATATAGGCTGTAACCACACCCAGAGGTGAGGTATGTGGGTAGACAGACCAAGCCATCTCACGAAGCTACTCACAACCCAGTCACAGGTGAAACAAAAGAACCTCTTAGTGCTTTCATGCACTAGAAAATATTCTCCAGGTTACATCACAGAGAGCAGCCATCTGTGACACACACCTCCCATCGACTATGTGTCCATTAGCCACACTACATACCTCCCCCCTCTGCCTGAAGCCGTGGAGCTTGGCACTTTCTCCTAACAGTCAAGGAATTCTCGAGAGGGCATCGGCATCACCATGTAGCTTCCATGCTCTATGTTCTACATGGAAGTTGAAATCTTGCAGGGCTAAAAACCAGCAGGTGCCCCAACCATTTTTACCCTTTGTCTCCTTCATCCATCTGATTGGTATCTGACCATGCTCCAATCTAAACTTATGTTCTACCAGATAGTACCGTAATGTGTCCACCGCCTAGTTTATGGCCAAACACTTCATCTCTACGACCGAGTAATTACTCTCACATGAGGATAGCTTCCTACTCAGGTAGAGAACAGGGTTCTCCTCCCCGTGTATCTCCTGTAAAATGACTGCTCCTGCCCCAAAATCTGAGGAGTCTGTTTAGAGTATAAACTTTTTCTTAAAAGTCAGGGGCCACCAGAACCTGTTGCTTACACAGAGCCCCTTTCATTTCTTGAAATGCTGTCTCTGCCTCTTCAGACCATTTCCGATTTTGTCACCTTAAGGAGGTCAGTCAGGGGTGCGGCCATCATGGCTAAGTTCGGGATGAACCTCCTGTTTCTTGGACAGCAGTCTCAGCCATGCTTGAATTGCCTCTTTACTGATTTGGGGTTTGATCTTGACCCACTACATAACCAAGGTACTTTGAATCTTCTTTCCCCAAGGCACACTTCTTCAAGTTTATTGAAAACCCCACCTTCCTTAGAGCAACAAACACCTCCTGGACCTTTTGCAGAGGACTCTCCCAGTCTGGGCTGAAGATATCATCATCCAGATATGCAGCGGCATATTGCTTATGGGGTGCAAAGATTTTATCCAAAGCTCTCTGAAAGGTCACCGGGGCCCCCTGCAGTCCAAACGGCATCCGGACATACTGGAAGCATCTGTCCGGGGTAGAAAATGCAGTCTTCTCCTTGGCTTCCTGTGCTATGGGGATCTGCCAATATTCCTTCATCAAATCCAAGGTGGTTATGTCCAAGTCTCGATAAGCTCATCAACACGTGGCATGGGATATGCGTCGAACTTGGGAGACCTCATTCAACTTCCGATAGTCATTGTAGAATCTCCATTCCCCATCAGGCTTCGGAACCAGGATAATCGGGCTCGACCAACTTCTCTTGGACTTCTCAATGACCCCGAGTTTTAACATACGCTCCACCTCCTTGGAGATCACTAAAAGACGGGTCTCCGAAATCCGATAAGGCTTTACGTTGACGCGCACATGTGGCTCCGTCAGAACTTTGTGTTCTACGACCCTTGTGCACCACGTTAATTCCCAGAACAGGTCCCTCTTCCTCTGGAGCAACTCCCAGCACTGCGGTTTCTGGGCGTTCTACAGCATTTCCGCAAGATCTCCTTCTCTACTCCCCTCTTATCTCCTCTTCCCACAATCGCATACAAGATTTCTCCCGCGCATCCCCCCTACTCTGGAACTCTCTACCACAACATATCAGACTCTCGCCTACCATGGAAACCTCAGGTTCTTTTTGAAGGTTTCCATGGTAGGCGAGAGTCTGATATGTTGTGGTAGAGAGTTCCAGAGTAGGGGGGATGCGCAGGAGAAATCTTGTATGCGATTGTGGGAAGAGGAGATAAGAGGGGAGTAGAGGAGATCTTGTGAGGATCGGAGGTTGCGTGCAGGTAAGTACCGGGAGACGAGGTCACAGATGTATGGAGAACACAGGTTGTGGATGGCTTTGTATGTCATGATTAGGGTTTTGAACTGGAGTCTTTGTGTAATGGGGAGCCAGTGCAGGGATTGACAGAGGGGAGAGGCCAGGGAATAGCGGGCGGACAGGTGGATTAGTCGGGCAGCAGAGTTTAGAATAGATTGGAGGGGTGCAAGAGTGTTAGAGGGGAGGCCACAGAGCAGGAGGTTGCAGTAGTCGAGGCGGGAGATGATGAGGGCATGGACTAGGGTTTTTGCAGATTCTTGGTTGAGGAATGTACGGATACATGAGATATTTTTGAGTTGAAGTCGGCAGGAGGTGGAGAGGGCTTGGATATGTGGTTTAAAAGGGAGATCATGTCAAGGATAACCCCGAGGCAGCGAGCTTGTGGGACTGGAGAGAGTGGGCAGTCGTTTACATTAGATTTGCAGGACCTTGCATAATTCCCTCATCATCTTATTCATAAAAGGTGTTCCCTGGTCAGTCAGGATCTCCTTCGGTAAACCTGTCCGGGAAAACACATGGACCAATTCACGGGCTATACTCTTCGCGGAAGAGTTTCTCAGGGGAATTGCCTCAGGATAGCATAGTGTGGCATAGTCCAGGATGACCAATATATACTGATGCCATGAGCAGATTTAACCAGGGGACCAAGTCCATATCAATTCTCTCAAACAGCACTTCGATGATGGGCAATGGCACGAGGGGACTCCAAAAGTGAGAGGTGGGGGTGGGTAAATGAAACGCAGGGCAGGACCTGCAATAGTTTAATATTTCCAGGTCAATAGAACCCCTGCACAATCCGTTCCTGCGTTTTTTTCCATTTCCAGATATCCCCCCCAAGATGTGTGACTGGGCCATGTCCAACACCTTCCATCTATAGGGGCCAGGCACTATTAACTTCTCCACCAACTCCCCCCTCACTTTCGTGACCGGGTACAACAACTCCCAACTCAGCATAAAATAGGGAAACCTTGTGTCAGCCCCCGTCTCCAGTGCAATCCCATTAATGACAGTGACATTATTAATGGCTTCCTTGAGAGTTGGGTCCCTATGTTGGGCAGTCCCAAAATTCTCACTGGTCAGCCCTAACACCGGAATGTCAGACACAGGGGACACTTTCTCATCCCCCACAAGGACACAAAAGGGAAACCCGTCTGCCTCTGGGTGTCCCGAACAACGCCGACCTCATGTGACACAGCATCGTGGGCCGATTCAATGTCCAATCTGGCCATAGGGTAGTCATTAGCGTCACCATGTATGCACAGAACGCTGACCTTTTTCCCCGGGATCAGTTGGAGAGGAAAAGTGGCCCTCACAAGGGTCACCAGACTCCCGGAGTCTAACAGTGCCGTTACCTCCCGCCCGTTCACCTTCACGGGACACGCTTGAGGCCCCTCGTTGGGCAGAGAGTTCACACTGCAGGCCGCATATGAATAATATGAACAACGGCGTCCTATGCTGCAGTCCATCTGCTCAGGGTCAGGGGACAACGGGTGGCTATATGGCCTGAGCCGTAGCACTTTCAGCAAACTATCACCTGTAGGGACCTTGGGCACCACCTCCCCCGCCCCTTTAGACGCCCCAGCCCCTTTTGGGCCTCTGCCACTGTTGGGACCCTCAGTATGGAGTGGGTTGCCTTTCCACGGAACCTTCAACTCCATGGTATCTCTCGACCAGTCCATCGGCATTCCAGGGATCACCCTGGGCAACCCAAGTCTGGACTGGCCTCAGCAGGGAGTGCACAAACCGGTCCATCACCACCCGCTCTACCATCTGCGCAGGTGTAGAGGACTCTGGCTGCAGCCACTTCTGGACCAGGTGCAACAGGTCAAACATTTGAGAGCACGGTGGTTTGTCCCGGTGATACGCCCAACGGTGTGACCCGAGAGTCATTGTCAGCCCCAAGCTTGCCAGAATCTCAGCTTTTAGCTTGTCATACTCTTTGGGGTCCCGAAAAGCTAAATCACAGTACACCTTCTGGGGTTCTCCCGTCAAGTATGGTGCCAGTACTTCAGACCAATGCTCTGGTGGGAGTTTCTCCCTCTCGGTGACCCTTTCAAACTCCGTCAGGAAGGCCTCAACATCATCCCAGGGGGTCATTTTCTGCAAAGCCCATCTTACGGACGTGAGCGTCACCAGCCGGACCTGGGGTTGGGGCGCTCGTCCTGCCCTGGATGGCGGTTACCATAAGCTGCATCTGCTGCTGTTGCTCTTGCTGGCTCTGCTGTAACAACAGCCTGTTTGTCTCTTGCTACTGCGACTGGACCAGGTGTTTCAGCAGGTCCTCCATTTTGTCTGGCGATGATTGCTGGCTTGCGGCAGACTTAACACAGGATATGCGGTCCTTCCTGTAGCAGTCGCACGTCTCGGCTCGGAACGCTGCCGCACGTCTAGCATCAACTGTAGACGTTGTACTCACTTGAGTGCGACGGGAGGAAAACAGGAGGCTCGTTCCTCTAAAAGTTCATGTGGGTTTATTCCTTCATAAAGCCAAATGCCAAACAGGAAACAAACAGCCTTCAGATCAGGCAAAGAAAAAACAAATACCCAAAGCCAGACTCTGCTCCACCAGGCCTGTGGGCACACCATGGGGTAGTGTCCAGTACTCCGGCTCAGTCTGGAGCCAAACACACAGGAGGCCTTCTCCCTCCCAACACACACGAGGCCTTCCCTTCTCCCTCCCGGCACACACGAGGCCTTCTCCCTCCCGTCACACACGAGGCCTTCTCCCTCCCGTCACACACGAGGCCTTCTCCCTCCCGTCACACACGAGGCCTTCTCCCTCCGGCACACACGAGTCCTCCTCCCTCCCGGCACACACGAGGCCTTCTCCCTCCCGGCACACACGAGTCCTCCTCCCTCCCGGCACACACGAGTCCTCCTCCCTCCCGGCACACACGAGTCCTCCTCCCTCCCGGCACACACGAGGCCTTCTCCCTCCCAACACACACGAGGCCTTCCCTTCTCCCTCCCGGCACACACGAGGCCTCCTCCCTCCAGACACACACGAGGCCTCCGCCCTCCGGGCACACACGAGGCCTTCTCCCTCCCGGCACACACGAGGCCTTCTCCCTCCGGGCACACACGAGTCCTCCTCCCTCCCGGCACACACGAGGCCTTCTCCCTCCCGGCACACACGAGGCCTCCTCCCTCCCGGAACACACGAGGCCTCCTCCCTCCCGGCACACAGGAAGTCTTCTCCCTCCCAGCACACACGAGGTCTTCTCCCTCCGGGCACACACGAGGCCTTCTCCCTCCGGGCACACACGAGGCCTTCTCCCTCCGGGCACACACGAGGCCTTCTCCCTCCGGGCACACACGAGGCCTTCTCCCTCCGGGCACACACGAGGCCTTCTCCCTCCGGGCACACACACGAGTCCTCCTCCCTCCGGGCACACACACACACACACACACGAGTCCTCCTCCCTCCGGGCACACACACACACACACACACACACACACGAGTCCTCCTCCCTCCCGGCACACACGAGGCCTTCTCCCTCCCGGCACACACGAGGCCTTCTCCCTCCCGTCACACACGAGGCCTCCTCCCTACCGGCACACACGAGGCCTCCTCCCTACCGGCACACACGAGGCCTCCTCCCTCCCGGCACACACGAGGCCTCCTCCCTACCGGAACACACGAGGCCTCCTCCCTCCCGGCACACACACGAGGCCTCCTCCCTCCCGGCACACACGAGGCCTCCTCTCTCCCGGCACACACGAGGCCTTCTACCTCCTAGCACACTGACCATGAGCCAAACAACAGCCTCCATTATATAGGCTCTAACCACACCCAGAGGTGACACCAAAGAAAAAGGAAAGTGGTCAGCTTATCAGAGCCTCTAATCCTGTGTCCAAACCAACTCCCCGCACGCATCCAGGCAGAGCAACCAGAAAAAGAAAAAATCCAGTGTAAAAAAATAACTTTATTTGGTGGTTACTATTAAAAAAGGAAACCAACTCCACAGTCACACAGGCAGAAATAGCTCCATAAGGCCAGAGCAAAACGTTAATATGTGAGTTTTTGTCAAGATCTGGTGGAAACGCGTTGCTCTGTCCTTTTGGAGCTGTATCTGCCTGTGTGACTGTGTGGAATCAGATTCTGTATTAGTCTTTGCCTGATGAAGAGACCCGAGTAGTCTCGAAAGCTAGCAATTTGTTACCATCTTTTCAGTTAGCCATTAGAAGGTATCAACCACTGAGGACTCTCAGGTCTGAATATTTTTCTATGTGGAATTGGTTTCCCCTTTTTAATAGTAACCACCAAATAAAGTTATATTTTTTTTTACGCTGGATTATTTCTTTCACATCCAGAGGTGAGGTATGTGGGTGGCCAGACCCGGCCATCTCTCACAGCTACCCACAACCCGGTCACAGGTGCAACAAACGAACCTCTTAGTGCTTTCATGCCCTAGAGAAAATCCTCTGGGTTACATCACAGAGAGCAGCCATCTGTGACACACACCTCCCATCACTAAGAGACCATTAGCCACACTACACCAGGGACACCTGCACGTCCCCCCCAGAACAGCGCGATGTCCTCAAGACGGGGGTATACTGTATATGGGGGCAGTGTACTGTATACGGGGAGGCAGTATCCTGCACACATCTCCAGTCACAAATCCCCGCCGACTCTGCGTCTTCATCCCCAGGTACAAATGTGGCCGGTACGTCATCCAGAACAGCGCAGTGTCGGTAGTTCAGCGTGGGGGGGTGTACTGTATATGGTGGGGCTGCGTGCTGTATACGAGGGTGGCGCACTGTATATTAAAGGGCAGTGTATGTATACGGGGGGCGGTGCACTGCATACGGGGGGTACGTCCTGTCACACCCCCGCCGTCTCCGCGTCTCATCCCAGTACCTGCGGCGGTCGTCCCCCGACGCGCGGCTCGGGGCTCAGTACGGGGGAGACTGTATACAGGGTGCTGTACTTATACGGGGGCGTGTTGTATCAGGGTACGTCACCTGTCACCACTCCTGCCGGCTCCAGTCTTCATCCCCAGGTACACCTGCGGCCGGTACGTCCCCCAGAACAGCGCGGGCTCGGGGCTCAGTACGGGGGCAGTGACTGTATACGGGGATGTACTGTTACAGGGGCAGTGTACTGTATATGGGGTGCTTTACTGTATACGGGGGTCGTCACTGTCACCACCCCGCTGGTCCGCGTCTTCATCCCAGGTACACCTGCGGCTGGTACGTCCCAGAACAGCGCGGCTCAGGGCTCAGTACGGGAGTGTACTGTATACGGGGGGTGGGGGCAGATCTGTATACCGGGTGCTGTACTGTATACGGGCGGTGCACGTATACAGGGGGTGCCATGTACTGTATACGGGGGGCGTGGCACTGTATAAGGGGTGCTGTACTGTACACGGGGGTACGTCACCTGTCACCACCCCCCGCCGGCTCCGCGTCTTCATCCCAGGTACACCTGCGGTCGGTACGTTCCCCCAGGACAGCGCGGGCTCGGGGCTCAGTACGGGGGCAGTGTACTGTATATGGGGGGCGCACTGTATATGTGGGCAGTGTACTGTATACGGGGAGCGGTGTACTGTATACGGGGGTGCTGTACTGTATACGGGGGTACGTCACTGTCACCTACCCCCGCCGTCTCCGCGTCTTCATCCCCAGGTACACCTGCGGCGGTACGTCCCCAGAACAGCGCGGGCTCGGGGCTTAGTACGGGGGATGTACTGTATACGGGGGCGGTGCACTGTATACGGGGGCAGTACTGTATACGGAGGATGCACTGTATACGGGGGATGTATACTGTATACGGAGGATGCACTGTATACAGAGGTGATGTACTGTATACGGGGTGTACGTACACTGTATACGGCGGGCGTTGTACTGTATACGGGGGTACGTTACCTGTCACTACAGGGCTCGAGGGGTTAGTAACGGGGTGGTACTGTAACGGGGGGTGCACGTATACGGGGTGCTGTACTGTATACGGGGGGTGTATGTTACGGGGGTGTACTGTATACGGGTGCATGTATACCCGCCGGCTCCGCGTCTTCATCCCCAGGTACACCTGCGGCCGGTACGTCCCCAGAACAGCGCGGGCCGGGGCTTAGTACGGGGATGTACTGTATACGGGGGCGGTGACTGTATACGGGGGCGATACTGTATACGGGGAGCCTGAAGGGGGTGATACTGTATACGGGGTGTACAGGTGATGTACTGTATACAGGGGGCTGTACTGTATACGGGGGATGTACTGTATACGGGGGTACGTACCTGTCACTACCCCCCGCCGGCTCCGCGTCTTCATCCCAGGTACACCTGCGGCCGGTACGTCCCCCAGAACAGCGCGGGCTCGGGGCTCAGTACGGGGATGTACTGTATACGGGGGGCTGTACTGTATACGGGGGTCTGTACTGTATACGGGGGCAGTGTACTGTATAGGGGTGACTGTACAGTGATTACTTACAGGGGGGTGTACTGTATACGGGGGCTGTACTGTATACGGGGGTACGTACCTGTCACTACCCCCCGCCGGCTCCGCGTCTTCATCCCAGGTACACCTGCGGCCGGTACGTCCCCAGAACAGCGCGGGCTCGGGCTCAGTACGGGATGTACTGTATACGGGGTGCTGTACTGTATACGGGGGTGCTGTACTGTATAGGGGGCAGTGTACTGTATACGGGGGGATGTACTGCATACAGGGGGCGGTGTACTGTATACGGGGTGCTGTACTGTATACGGGGGTACGTCACTGTATACGGGGGTGCTTCATCAGTAATCAGGCCGGCGTCCCGATACAGGGGGGCTTCTGGGCTCAGTACGGGGATGTGTACTGTATACGGGGGTGCTGTACTGTATACGGGGGTGCTGTACTGTATAGGGGGCTGTGTACTGTATACGGGGGGTGTACTGCATACGGGGGTGTACTGTATACAGGGGGTGTACTGTACTGTATACGGGGGTGCTGCACTGTATACGGGGTGCTGTACTGTATACGGGGGTGCTGTACTGTATACGGGGGTGCTGTACTGTATACGGGGGTGCTGACTGTATACGGGGGTGCTGTACTGTATACGGGGTGGGTGTACTGTATACGTGGGGTGCTGTACTGTATACGGGGGTGCTGTACTGTATACGGGGGTGCTGTACTGTATACGGGGGGTGCTGTACTGTATACGGGGGTGCTGTACTGTATACGGGGGTGCTGTACTGTATACGGGTGGTGCTGTACTGTATACGGGGGTGCTGTACTGTATACGGGGGTGCTGTACTGTATACGGGGGTGCTGTACTGTATACGGGGGTGCTGTACTGTATACGGGGGTGCTGTACTGTATACGGGGGTCTGTACTGTATACGGGGGTGCTGACTGTATACGGGGGTGCTGTACTGTATACGGGGGTGCTGTACTGTATACGGGGGGTGCTGTACTGTATACGGGGGGTGCTGTACTGTATACGGGGGTCTGTACTGTATACGGGGGGATGTACTGTATACGGGGGTGCATGTACTGTATACGGGGGCGTGTACTGTATACGGGGTGTGTACTGTTACGGGGGTGCTGTACTGTATACGGGGGTGCTGTACTGTATACGGGGGTGCTGTACTGTATACGGGGGTGCTGTACTGTATACGGGGGGTGCTGTACTGTATATGGGGGTGCTGTACTGTATACGGGGGTGTGCTGTACTGTATACGGGGGTGCTGTACTGTATACGGGGTGCAGTACTGTATACGGGGGCGGTGTACTGTATACGGGGGGTGCTGTACTGTATACGGGGGGTGCTGTACTGTATACGGGGGGATGTACTGTATATGGGGGATGTACTGTATATGGGGGATGTACTGTATACGGGGGGTGCTGTACTGTATACGGGGGTGCTGTACTGTATACGGGGGGGTGCTGTACTGTATACGGGGGTGCTGTACTGTATACGGGGGGTGCTGTACTGTATACGGGGGGTGCTGTACTGTATACGGGGGGTGCTGTACTGTATACGGGGGTGCTGTACTGTATACGGGGGTGCTGTACTGTATACGGGGGTACGTCACCTGTCACCACCCCCCGCCGGCTCCGCGTCTTCATCCCCAGGTACACCTGCGGCCGGTACGTCCCCCAGAACAGCGCGGGCTCGGGGCTCTCGGCGCTCAGGACCGGGGCCCCGGGTGCAGGGTCGCCACCTTCTCCTCCAGGCTCCACCTCCGGTATCTGCTGTACCCGAAGGCGCTGATGGCGAGCAGTGCAGACAGGGCGGCCAGCGGCAGGACGCGGCTCTGCTCCGGGGGTCTCGGCGCCCGCCGGGGGGGCGGGGACGACCCTCACTTCCGCCATGCCGCCTCCGATCCCGGCTCATCCTGACACCTGGGGGAAACACAAGAACCGTGAGGATCCGCCCGCGGAGGACCACAACCCCCAGCAGACCTCCTGACAATCACGTGTTCTCCATCGTCCGATCCCGCTCTACTCCGGAGATCGGAGCACACACCATGGTGAGCGACCCCAGACACCGGAGCTGTTGCCAGGTAACGAGCTCCCAGCTGTAACTTACCGGCCGCCGCGCTTCCTGATTGGCTGAGCGGAAGTCGGAAGTGACGTGACACGTGGAGAGGTTACCGGAAACATGCAGTTGCTGGACGCCATCTTTGTACTCACGGAAATCGGATGCGAAGACGCTCTACGTGCTGTACGTGGCGCTATCTGCTGCTGGTGCACATGCGCACAAGTGTTCGCCTCTTCCCTCTCTCCAAAAGTAGGCGCCAAATGGTCATAGTACAGGGAGGAGCCTGAGGCAGTGACGTCATGTGACACGTACCAGAGGATTAATGCGACAACCGGGGCACCAGAGGATTAATGCAACAACCGGGCCACCAGAGGATTAATGCGACAACCGGGGCACCAGAGGATTAATGCGACAACCGGGGCACCAGAGGATTAATGCGACAACCGGGGCACCAGAGGATTAATGCAACAACCGGGCCACCAGAGGATTAATGCGACAACCGGACCACCAGAGGATTAATGCGACAACCGGGCCACCAGAGGATTAATGCGACAACCGGGGCACCAGAGGATTAATGCGACAACCGGGGCACCAGAGGATTAATGCGACAACCGGGGCACCAGAGGATTAATGCGCAACCGGGGCACCGGAGGATTAATGCGACAACGGGCCACGGAGGATTAATGCGACAACCGGGGCACCAAAGGATTAATGCGACAACCGGGGCACCGGAGGATTAATGCGACAACCGGGGCACCGGAGGATTAATGCGACAACCGGGGCACCGGAGGATTAATGCGACAACCGGACCACCAGAGGATTAATGCGACAACCGGGCCACCAGAGGATTAATGCGACAACCGGACCACCAGAGGATTAATGCGACAACCGGGGCACCAGAGGATTAATGCGACAACCGGACCACCAGAGGATTAATGCGACAACCGGGCCACCAGAGGATTAATGCGACAACCGGGGCACCAGAGGATTAATGCGACAACCGGGGCACCAGAGGATTAATGCGACAACCGGGGCGCCAGAGGATTAATGCGACAACCGGGGCACCGGAGGATTAATGCGACAACCGGGGCACCGGAGGATTAATGCGACAACCGGGCCACCGGAGGATTAATGCGACAACCGGGCCACCAGAGGATTAATGCGAGCTTCAGGACGTCGGAGGATGGACGCGAGATCCGGGGTATCGGAGGAAGAGCATGAGGTCCGGGGTACCGGAGGAAGAGCACGAGGTCCGGGGTACCGGAGGAAGAGCACGAGGTCCGGGGTACCGAAGGATGGATGCGAGGTCGGTCCGGGGTACCGGAGGAAGAGCATGAGGTCCGGGGTACCGGAGGAAGAGCATGAGGTCCGGGGTACCGAAGGATGGACGCGAGGTCCGGGGTACTGGAGGAAGAGCATGCGGTCCGGGGTACCGGAGGAAGAGCATGAGGTCCGGGGTACCGGAGGAAGAGCATGAGGTCCGGGGTACCAAAGGATGGACGCGAGGTCCGGGGTACCAGAGGAAGAGCACGAGGTCCGGGGTACTGGAGGAAGAGCGCGAGGTCCGGGGTACCGGAGGAAGAGCACGAGGTCCGGGGTACTGGAGGAAGAGCACAAGATCCGGGGTGCCGGAGGATGGACGCGAGGTCCGGGGTATCGGAGGAAGAGCATGAGGTTCGGGGTACCAGAGGATTAATGCGAGCTTCGGGACGTCAGAGGATGGATGCGAGGTCCGGGGTATCGGAGGAATAGCACGAGGTCCGGGGTACCGAAGGATGGACGCGAGGTCCGGGGTACCGGAGGAAGAGCACGAGGTCCGGGGTACTGGAGGAAGAGCGCGAGGTCCGGGGTACCGGAGGAAGAGCACGAGGTCCAGGGTACCGGAGGATGAACACGAGGTTCGGGGTACCAGAGGATTAATGCGAGCTTCAGGACGTCGGAGGATGGACGTGAGGTCCGGGCTACCGAGGAAGAGCATGAGGTTCGGGGTACCAGAGGATTAATGCGAGCTTCGGGACGTCAGAGGATGGATGCGAGGTCCGGGGTATCGGAGGAAGAGCACGAGGTCCGGGGTACCGGAGGAAGAGCACGAGGTCCGGGGTACCGGAGGAAGAGCGCGAGGTCCGGTGTACCGAAGAATGAACGCGAGGTCCGGATACCGGAGGAAGAGCCCGAGGTCCGGGGTACTGGAGGAAGAGCACGAGGTCCGGGGTACCGGAGGAAGAGCACGAGGTCCAGGGTACCGGAGGATGAACACGAGGTTCGGGGTACCAGAGGATTAATGCGAGCTTCAGGATGTCGGAGGATGGACGTGAGGTCCGGGCTACCGGAGGAAGAGCATGAGGTTCGGGGTACCAGAGGATTAATGCGAGCTTCGGGACGTCAGAGGATGGATGCGAGGTCCGGGGTACCGGAGGAAGAGCGCGAGGTCCGGGGTACCGGAGGAAGAGCGCGAGGTCCGGGGTACCGGAGGAAGAGCACGAGGTCCGGGGGTACCCGGAGGAAGAGTGCGAGGTCCGGGGTACCGGAGAATGAGCACGAGGTCCAGGGTACCGGAGGATGAACACGAGGTTCAGGGTACCAGAGGATTAATGCGAGCTTCAGGACGTCGGAGGATGGACGTGAGGTCCGGGCTACCGGAGGAAGAGCATGAGGTTCGGGGTACCAGAGGATTAATGCGAGCTTCGGGACGTCGGAGGATGGATGCGAGGTCCGGGGTATCGGAGGAAAAGCGCGAGGTCCGGGTTACCGGAGGAAGAGCGCGAGGTCCGGGGTACCGGAGGAAGAGCACGAGGTCCGGGATACCGGAGGAAGAGCGTGAGGTCCGGGGTACCGGAGGAAGAGCACAAGATCCGGGGTACGAGAGGATGGACGCGAGGTCCGGGGCACCGGAGGATGGACGCGAGGTCCGGGGTACCGGAGGAAGAGCACAAGATCCGGGGTACCGGAGGAAGGACGCGAGGTCCGGGGTATCGGAGGAAGAGCACGAGGTCCGGGGTACCGGAGGATTAATGCGAGCTTCGAGACGTCGGAGGATGAATGCAAGGTCCGGGGTATCGGAGGAAGAGCACGAGGTCCGGGGTACCGGAGGTAGAGCACAAGATCCGGGGTACCGGAGGATGAGCACGAGGTCCGGGGTACCGGAGGAAGAGCACGAGGTCCGGGGTACCGGAGGAAGAGCATGAGGTCCGGGGTACCGGAGGAAGAGCACGAGATCCGGGGTACCGGAGGAAGAGCACGAGATCCGGGTGTCATGATCCGTTCCAGGGTTTAGTCCTGTCTGCCCTTGGTCCGGGCGGATCATGTCAAGGGTTAACTTTGCTCTGCCTCATTCTGGGTTCAGGTTGGCTATTTAGCTCTCATACATCCTGCTAGCAGTGTGAGCTATACTGCTACCTTCGGCTTGTGAACCTGACTGGTAACCCTTGATTTGTCCTGCTGTTATCCCTGACTTGTCCCGTGTCTGTTGTTCCCCTCTGTCTGCCCCGTTCCCTGCATTTCCCTGTTTGATTCTCTGGTTTTTGACTCGGCCTGCATTCGGACTCGCTTCTGCTTCCTGTCTTTGTCTTATCTGCTTCTGACCGTTGATGGCCTCCTGGCTTTCTCCTGACCACGTGTATTGCTTATTCCTTTTGTCCTGCTGCCTCCGTACGGTTTTGACTTGGCTTGCCTGACCACGCTCCAGCCACTTGGTGGCGCCTGTGTTTCTGCTCTGTAGAGGATTGCTGAGACCTATGATACTTCAGATGACTGATTATTCCTGACTCAGTCTTGGACGTTTTTGCTGCCACCTGGTGGTGGTTAGCCTGCATTACAGCTGCTTGACATTATAGCTCACCGAAATATAAGGGATTTCTACATTTTTTTTCTCTGCTCTGTTTGCTGTGGATCCGCTCCATACCTTAGCAGATCACATGAATAGCTTGGCATTGATTATGCAAGACCTATTTGTGCAACAGAGGGAGCTTTCTAACACAGTAATATCGTTGCAGACTGACTGTAAGCACTCTAACACTGTCAATGTTTCTTTGCACTCTCCTGAACCTACAGTTAAGCTCCCAGATACCTTCTCCGGGGAGAGGGAGAAATTCAGTACTTTTAGGGAGAGTTGCAAACTTTTGTTTTCACTTAGACCCCATCTTCTGGTGATGAGAGTCAGCGGGTGGGGATAATCATTTCCTTATTGCGGGAGGGACTTCAGTCGTGGGCTTTCTCTCTACCTGCTTCTGCCCTGAACGTGTGTCTGTGGACAGATTCTTTGAGGCTTTGGGACTGATTTATGATGAACCAGACCGGGTCAGGGTAGCAGAGGACATGATCATGAGTCTCTCTCAGAATGAACTCACTGCTGAACAGTATTCTGAGTTCAGGAGGTGGTCTGTTGAGGTGTCCTGGAATGACTCTGCTCTAAGATGCCTGTTTGAGAGAGGATTATCGGATCATCTCAAGGACGCGCTGGCCCTTCCAGTTCCCTGGAAGAGGCCATGACCCAGGCCATTCGTATGGACCGGAGGGTACGGGAGAGAGGAATTATCCAGCATGAGATTCCCGTATTGCCTGCCAAGTTGAGGTGGTGTCATTCAAGGAGACTATGGAAGTTGGTACCATTAATTTCAAGGAGAAAGAGAGGAGACGGCGACGAGATGAGAAATTATGTTTTTATTGTGGAGATCCGGGACATTGGAAGACGGACTGCCCTCTTGTCCATCAAATAAAGAGCTGCTGAGTCTGGGTGATGATCTAGGAGGTCATCCAGACTCTCAGGTACCATTTTCATCTTTTCTGAAAATTTTGTTAGAGGTGGAACTGTGTTATGGAGGTGGTAGTGCTTCCACTTCAGCATTTGTGGACTGTGGATCTTCCATGAACTTCATTAACTCTAGTATGGTGTCCGAGTTAAAGTTAGGGACAGTCAGGCTAGAGACTCCCATCTATATCGTTGTAATTGATAAGACACCGTTGGCTCAAAATGTCATTAAGTTTGTCTCTGAGGAGTTCCTCCTCAAGGTGGGTTCCTTACATCAGGAACGAATTTCATGTTATGTTATGAATAATCTTCCTGCAGGACTGGTGTTGGGGTTCCCCTGGTTGCAGAGGCATAATCCTGTTATTGACTGGGGATCTCGTGATATTGTTAAATGGGGTCCTAATCGTTCCAATGGTTGTCTTTCTGCTGTTTTTGTGTCTGCCATCAGTCCGGAGGGTATTCTGGAGTACATGAAGGACTTTGGGGACGTGTTCTCCGAAAAAGAGGCTGAGGTTTTGCCACCCCACCGTCCTTATGATTGTGCCATTAATCTTATTCCTGGTTCTAAATTGCCAAAAGCCCGTTTGTACAATCTTTCTGGCCCGGAACGTACTGCTATGAAAAACTATATCTCTGATAGCCTACGCAAAGGTCACATCTGTCCCTCTGTCTCACCTATGGCCGCGGGATTCTTTTTTGTTAAGAAAAAAGATGGTGGTTTACGCCCGTGCCTCGATTTCCGAGAACTAAATAAAATTACCGTGAGAAATACCTACCCTCTCCCACTCATTCCTGATCTTTATAACCAAGTGTCTGGGGCTAAGTGGTTTTCCAAACTTGATCTCAGGGGAGCATATAACCTTATCCGTATTCAGGAAGGGGATGAGTGGAAAACGGCATTTCTCACCTCTGAAGGTCTGTTTGAAAATTTGGTCATGCCCTTTGGTCTCACGAACGCGCCCGCTGTATTTCAGAACTTCATGAATGATGTTTTCTCTGATTTTATCGGGCACTTTATGGTTGTATACTTGGATGATATCCTTGTTTTCTCGCCTGACAAGGAATCCCACATTGGTCATCTACGTGCTGTTCTTCAACGGTTACGGGGTAATTCTCTGTTTGCTAAACCCGAGAAATGTTTGTTTTGTGTCCAGGAGCTTTCCTTTCTGGGGATCATCCTTTCGGCCAATGGGTTTCGGATGGATCCCGGAAAGGTACAGGCCATTGTTGATTGGGTGCAACCCAGAGACCTCAAGGGGTTGCAGCGTTTTCTGGGTTTCGCCAATTATATCAAAAATTCATCAAGGGGTTTTCTCAGGTGGTCAAACCACTCACCGATCTCACTCACAAGGGGGCTGATCTCAAAGTTTGGTCAACCTTAGCAGTTGAAGCATTTGTTACACTAAAGAAATGTTTTATGTCTGCTCCTGTTTTGGTTCAGCCGATCCATCTGAACCGTTCATTGTAGAGGTGGACGCATCTGCGGTGGGAGTGGGGGCTGTGTTGTCACAGGGACCCGTTACCTTGACTAATTTAAGACCATGTGCCTTTTTCTCCCGGAAGTTCTCTTCTGCGGAGAGGAACTATGATGTGGGTAACTGGGAGTATTTGGCCATAAAATTGGCTTTTGAAGAATGGAGGCATTTTTTGGAGGGGGCGGTTCATCGGATCACGGTTATCAGGATCACAAAAACTTGTCTTATCTTGAATCTGCTAAACGGTTGACTCCTAGACAGGCTAGGTGGTCGCTTTTTTTTTCTCGTTTTCATTTTTCAATCACTTTTCGGCCTGTTCCAAGAATGTCAAGGCTGATGCCTTATCTCCCAGTTGTAATGTATGTAGTACAGTTCATATAGCGTCTTGTGCTTGGGTGCGATGAACATACATGAGACACAGGTTTGATATAGAAAGTCTTGTATTACTTCATACAAGTTGGCAAAAATAGTCACACAGTTTGCAGACACAGAAGCAGGAGACACAGCAGGCCAGAGTAATCTAAGCTCAGCAATCACTCTCCACAACAGGTTCAGGATCTTCTTCTCTGTTACCGTAAGTCCATGCAAACGTGGGTCTTTCAAAGAGCAGGGTTCAGAGTCCACAAGTGCTTCAGAGTTCCTCAGTAGGAATAGCTGGAGTACAAGGTCCAAGGCTTCAGGAGTCAGGTCACAGGTTCACTGCAGGCTAGATTCTGAAGCACTGATTGCTCAGCTGTGGCTGCTTAAAGAAGCAAAAGGAGAGAATCAGGGCGGGAACATGCAAGCTGGAAACTCCATATTGACTGAGGGCAAGATAGCTGCAGCAAGACAGAAAGTAAAATGGCTGACGAACAAACTGAGTTTCAGGAACATGTACACAGAACCTTACATTACTCCCCCCTTAGGGACAACCTCCGGATGACCTCAGACCAGGCTTGTGTGGGTACCTCTGATGAAACTGACGGAGCAAGCGAGGAGCATTAACGTTATTGACTGGTTCCCATGAGTTGTCCTCCACTGGGTAGCCCTGCCATTTAATCAGATATTGTAACTGATTTCTATACAACCTGGAATCTAAAATCCTTTCCACCACAAATTCTTCCTGACCATCGACTAGCACTGGGTCAGGGCAAGGAGAAGAACGTCCAGGAAACGTATTGGGTGTCGCAGCCTTTAGTAGGGATACATGAAAGACAGGGTGGATTCTCATAGTTCTGGGCAGTTGAAGACGACAAGCAACGGCACTTATAATTTTACTGATTTTATAGGGTCCAATGTACTTATGTCCCAACTTAGACGATGGAATCCTTAACTTAAGATTTCTGGTTGACAGCCAGACCAAGTCTCCTACCTGAAAGCTGGTGCAGGTTTACGAAATTTATCTGCTGCTTTCTTGTACCTTTCCTGAGCCGATTCCAGATTCTCCTTTAGAAGATCCATATTCTTCTGTAAAGACGTGATTCTTTCAGCCACTGCTGGTAAAGGCGTTTCTATGGGAAATCGTGGTAGAATGTTAGGATGATAACCTAGATTAGAGTAAAAAGGAGACTGCTTAGTGGAGGCACTCTGAGAGTTGTTATACGAGAACTCAGCTAATGGAAGTAGATCCACCCAATCATCCTGTAGGTGGCAGATAAAGCAGCGGAGATACTGCTCCAGGGTTTGATTGGTTCGTTCGGTCTGTCCATTAGTCTGGGGATGAAAAGCAGAAGAAAGGTTTACTTTAATGTCCAATGCTGCACAGAAATTTTGCCAAAACCTAGAAGTGAATTGCACCCCTCGATCCGAAATAACCTCATCCGGTACTCCATGTAAGCGAAACACATCTTTAATCATCAAATCTGATGTCTGTTTTGCAGTGGGTAAGCCGACACAGGGATAAAATGAGCTGCCTTTGTTAGACGGTCAACCACCACTAGAATGGTGTTCTTCCCTTGAGAGGTTGGTAACTCCACAATGAAGTCCATAGAAATGGATCCCCACGGGCGGGACGGGGTGGGAAGAGGCTGTAACAGACCAGTTGGTGAGGAGCGAGGTGTTTTGCATCTTGCACAGACTTCACATGAAGTGACATAGTTTAAAACATCCTTCCTGCAAGTGGGCCACCAAAAGAACGAGAAAGAAATTCCTGTGTCTTTAGAATTCCTCTATGCCCAGCTATCTTGGAATCGTGAATGAGTTGCAATACTCTCAATCTGACTGTTTCAGGAATATACAGGCGTTGTCCCTGAATCCACACACCATTCTTAAAGACAAGACTTACGTCCCTTGGGGGTTGTGCCAAAAAGGAATCCGCATGGTATGCTTCCTTGATGTCCTTAAGTAGGTCTTGATTATGAATTACTCCTAGGAATCTAGAGTCAGGAAGAATAGTCTTAGGAGGAGTAATTGGACGTGTCTCTGCTGAGTAAATCCTAGAGAGTGCATCAGCCTTTCCATTGCGCGATCCTGGTCTATAAGAAATGATAAAATTAAATTGGTTTAAGAAAAGATTCCAGCGAGCCTGGCGAGGAGTCAGGCACTTAGCCGACCTGATAAACTCAAGGTTACGATGGTCTGTCAGGACGACTATTTGCTGTGCAGCTCCCTGAAGAAGGTGTCTCCATTCTTTGAAGGCGGCAATAATGGCCAACAACTCTCTATTGCCCACATCGTAGTTCCTCTCAGCCGAAGACAACTGCTGGGAAAAGAAGGCACAGGGATGCAAGACATTCTTCTCACCTGTTCTCTGAGAGAGTATAGCTCCAACGGCACAGTCTGAAGCATCCACCTCTATTATGAAGGCAAGCTCGGGGTTGGGATGTACTAGGATAGGTGCAGTGGTAAATTTATCTTTTAGACGGGAAAATGCTTCCTGGGCTTGGGGAGTCCAGGAGAACCTAGACTCTTTCCGGGTAAGTTGGGTGATAGGTGACACTACCTCAGAGAAATTTCTAATGAAACGTCTATAGAAGTTGGCAAACCCGATGAAGCGCTGTACCTCCTTCACATTTCTAGGACTTGGCCAATCCTTGATGGCTTGGGTTCTTGCTTCCATCCATACTAATTCCTTGTGTAGACAGTACATACCCCAGAAATTGAATTTCGGTCCTATGGAATTCACACTTTTCAAGTTTGATGTAAAGATGATTTTGTCTTAGACGTTCCAAGACCATTCTCACATGTCCATGATGTTCCTCTGTGGAGTTAGAAAAAATTAGAATATCATCCAAATAAATTACCACGAATGTATCTAGGAGATCCCTGAAGATGTCATTCACCAAGTGTTGGAAAGTGGCTGGGGCGGTACTCAGACCAAAAGGCATAACTAGATATTCAAAGTGTCCATAGCGTGACCTGAATGCAGTCTTCCATTCATCCCAGGTCTAATACGGACTAAGTTATAGGCCCCACGAAGATCTAGTTTAGAGAAAATTTTGGCATGTCGCACTCTCTCCAATAACTCAGGGATTAAAGGCAATGGATAACGGTTTCTAATAGTAACCTTATTGAGTTCCCTATAGTCTACGCAGGGTCTCAGAGATCCATCTTTCTTCTTTACAAAGAAGATGGGTGCACCTGCAGGAGATGAAGAGGGGCGTATGAAGCCCTTGGCTAGATTTTCGTCTATGTAATCCTTTAAAGCCTTTAGCTCGGGCCCCGCCAGGGGGTAGATCTTACCAAAAGGTATCTCTGCTCCAGGCAATAATTCAATTGGACAATCATATGGACGGTGAGGAGGAAGCTGGTCAGCGTTCTTCTTGTCACATAAATCCACATAGTCCTGGTATACAGCTGGTAGTTCAGGGACTGACATGGTTCAGGAACAGAGCAAGCTGAAACTTTTGGACTCATCATTCTCTGGAAAGTGTAATTCCTTGGTCTCCCAGTTAATGGTAGGATTCTGAGCCTGCAGCCATGGTAGCCCTAGAATAATGGGAAAGTGGGGAGAAGAGATAAGCATAAAGGACAGTTTCTCTTGATGATCTTTACCCATAAGAACCCTCAAAGGCTCTGTTTCCTGATCCACTGGTCCAGAGGTCAGCAGGGAGCCATCCACAGTTTCCATCTGTACTGGAGTAGCCTTCTTCACTGAACGTATCCCCTGTTTCAGAGCAAAGGAGACATCCATAAAATTTCCACTTGCCCCTGAGTCGATCATAGCAGAGCTAGACACCCAAGCTGAGTCAACCCAGAGTTTGATGGAAAGAAAGCAATGAGAATTGTTTTTCTTACAACTCAGCTGGGACACCGCTGAGGAAACTTGAAAAATGGCAGCGTTTACACAGTCAACGTCCTCAGAGGTAACGGAGTTTAAGTCCGAGAAATCAAGATCTGTTGCTGCAGATCTCTCTGGAGCCTGAGGCTCGGACCTGACAGATCCCCTCTCGCAACACTCACAGTGAATGAGTGCTGCAGTAGTCTTACGAGAACGGCTGGGGCAGTTTATAATGAAGTGCCCTGACTTACCACAATAGAAACATAGATTCTCCTTAAAACGATGTTCCTTGCGTGCATCACTAACCCGTCGTTGTAAAGAGTCTACCTGCATGGGTTCAGGTTCCCGTGTAATCCTACTCAAAGGTTCCTTAGCTGGAGAGGAAGGTAGGAAAAGGTTAGTGCGATTGCTTTCGAACCATCTCTCTTGCCTGCGTTCAGTCAGACGAGTATCAATACGGATGCAGTAGTTAATAAAGTCACCTAACGCAGTGGGAGGGTCGGCACGAGCAAGTTCATCCTTAATCAGTGGAGATAACCCCTTTCGAAAAATAGATTTTTTGCGGAACTGTCCCAGGTGGTATCAAGGGCCATCTCCTGAAATCCAAGGCATATTCAGCTACCGAGTGCTTACCTTGGCGCAAAGCTAACATGGCTGCTTCAGCTGTTGCACCTCGATTGGGGTCATCAAACACCTGCCCCATGGCTGAAATAAAAGCATCAAGGTGATTCAAACAATCATCCTCAGTCTCAATCAGAGGGTTTGCCCACATCAAAGCCTTGTTGGTAAGCAACATAATTATAGTAAGCACCTTAGATCGTTCAGTGGAAAATTGTGAAGCATGTGCAGAAAAAAAAGATTGCATTGATTAATAAATCCCCTGAATTTCTCACGTTCACCGCCAAAACGAAAAGGGGGCAACTTGGGAATCCAGAACTCGGGGCTACGGCAGGAGCCTGGACTCGCTCCTCTAGAACCTCAATCCTGGCTCGCAAATCCTGGCAGTCTGTCCAAACACTTGCAAATTGTGATTAGTGAGGTCCTGTAGGCTTGCAAAACGGGTCTTTATATTCTGCAAATCTGTAAGGATATTATCAGTCACTCCGCAAAGTTCCTTTATGCGGGCCTCCATTTTCCAGATCTTTTAAGACAGGAGTACTGGAAGAAGATGAGAGGAAAAAAAAAACAAAACAATAGTGTTTACCTGTGGTAACACTGCAGAGAGAAAAAAAAATTAAGGGAACTGCTCACCTGGGATGGTTGTGAGAAGTCACAACCACTATCATCACAGAAAGTTCAACCGGACATCTGATATCCACAGTTACAGCAGACAAAAAAGAGAAAAGAAAAAAAAAACAATAGTGTTTACCTGTGGTAACACTGCAGAAAAAAAAACACTTAAGGGAATTGCTCACCTGGAATGGTTGTGAGAAGTCACAACCACTGTCATCACAGAAAGTACAACCGGACATCCGATATCCACAGTTACAGCAGACACAGCCTTTCCAGACCCAGCAGACACTAACGTTTGGCTTCAGAATCTTGTAATGTATGTAGTACAGTTCATATAGCGTCTTGTGCTTGGGTGCGATGAAAATACATGAGACACAGGTTTGATATAGAAAGTCTTGTATTAGTTCATACAAGTTGGCAAAAATAGTCACACAGTTTGCAGACACAGAAGCAGGAGACACAGCAGACCAGAGTAATCTAAGCTCAGCAATCACTCTCCACAACAGGTTCAGGATCTTCTTCTCTGTTACCGTAAGTCCATGCAAACGTGGGTCTTTCAAAGAGCAGGGTTCAGAGTCCACAAGTGCTTCAGAGTTCCTCAGTAGGAATAGCTGGAGTACAAGGTCCAAGGCTTCAGGAGTCAGGTCACAGGTTCACTGCAGGCTAGATTCTGAAGCACTGATTGCTCAGCTGTGGCTGCTTAAGAAGCAAAAGGAGAGAATCAGGGCGGGAACATGCAAGCTGGAAACTCCATATTGACTGAGGGCAAGATAGCTGCAGCAAGACAGAAAGTAAAATGGCTGACGAACAAACTGAGTTTCAGGAACATGTACACAGAACCTTACACCAGTTTTGATTCGATATCACCCCTGAACCTCCTTCCTCCATTCTTCAGCACGGGGTGGTTGTTGCGGGGGTATCCTCTGAATTGGAACAGGAAATTCAGAAGGCTCAGTCTCTTGCTCCTTCCTCTTTGCCTGATAATAAACTCTTTGTTCCCGTTCAATACAGGTTGAGGGTTCTCCGGGAATTCCACGATTCTGCTCTCAGTGGACACCTGGGGATCTCAGCCACTCGGAAAGCCATTGCTAGGCTATTTTGGTGGTCCTCCATGAACTCTGATATCACTATGTTTGTGTCTGCTTGTGATACCTGTGCCCGTGCTAAGAGCTCACATAACCGGCCGGCCGGGGAATTGGTGCCATTGCCAATTCCAGATAGACCTTGGACTCATTTGTCCATGGACTTCATCACTGATCTCCCTCCTTCTAATGGCAAAACTGTAATCTGGGTAGTGGTTGACAGATTAAGTAAACAGGCGCATTTTGTACCTCTGGCAGGATTGCCTAATGCTGAGTCACTATCTAGGTTGTTTGTTGAGCACGTTGTACGGCTGCATGGCGTGCCTTTGAGTGTGGTTTCTGATAGGGGGGTGCAGTTTGTGTCCAGATTTTGGAGGGCATTTTGTAAAAGACTGGGTATTTGCTTAACCTTCTCCTCTGCTTACCATCCTGAGAACAATGGGCAGACAGAGAGGACCAATCAGTCACTCAAACAGATTTTGAGGTGTCTTGCTACGTCTCAGCAGGATGATTGGTGTTCTTCATTGCCCGTGGCTGAATTTGCATTCAATAATCGGATTAACCAGTCCACTGGCACCTCTCCTTTCTTCTGTAACTATGGTTTTCACCCCCATTTTGGTGAATTTTCTAGGCTGGATTCCGGATGTCCAGGGGCTGATACGGCAGTACAAAGATTGGGGGAGGTGTGGAGGGAGGTCCAAAAGAACATTGGGGAGGCTCAGGGCAAACATAAACTTTTTGCGGATAAGCGACGGTCTGTAGGACCTATGTTCCTGGTGGGAGATAAAGTATGGTTGTCCACCAAGAACATTCGTCTAAAGGTTTCCTCTGCTAAGTTAGGTCCCAGATTTATTGGTCCTTACGAGATCATTGAGGTGGTCAATCCTGTTGCCTTTCGGTTACGCCTTCCTCCGTCACTCCGGATCCCCAATGTGTTTCATTAATCCCTTCTTAAGTCATTTGTACCATCTTCCACAGGGCCTCCATCCCCTCCGCCTCCTGTCTCTGTGGATGGTCAGACCGAGTTTGAAGTGGAACGGATTGTGGATTCGCGTAGGGTCCGTAGTTCACTTCAGTATTTGGTCCATTGGAAGGGTTATGGTCCTGAGGATCGATCTTGGGTCCCGGCGCGATCGGTACATGCTGATCGATTGGTTCGGGCATTTCACGCACATTATCCTGGGAAGTCTGGGGGTCCGGTGGCCCCCCCTTGAGAAGAGGGTACTGTCATGATCCGTTCCAGGGTTTAGTCCTTGGTCCGGGCGGATCATGTCAAGGGTTAACTTTGCTCTGCCTCATTCTGGGTTCAGGTTGGCTATTTAGCTCTCACACATCCTGCTAGCAGTGTGAGCTATACTGCTACCTTCGGCTTGTGAACCTGACTGGTAACCCTTGATTTGTCCTGCTGTTATCCCTGACTTGTCCCGTGTCTGTTGTTCCCCTCTGTCTGCCCTGTTCCCTGCATTTCCCTGTTTGTCTGTTTGATTCTCTGGTTTTTGACTCAGCTTGTATTTGGACTCGCTTCTGCTTTCTGTCTTTGTCTTATCTGCTTCTGACCGTTGATGACCTCCTGGCTTTCTCCTGACCACGTGTATTGCTTATTCCTTTTGTCCTGCTGCCTCCGTATGGTTTTGACTTGGCTTGCCTGACCACGCTCCAGCCACTTGGTGGCGCCTGTGTTTCTGCTCTGTAGAGGACTTGCTGAGACCTATGATACTTCAGATGACTGATTATTCCTGACTCAGTCTTGGACGTTTTTGCTGCCACCTGGTGGTGGTTAGCCTGCATTACAGCTGCTTGACACCACCGCTCTGTAACGCCCATAACAACGACGATCTCTGTCCAGTGCTCATATCGACACCACCGCTCTGTAACGCTCATAACAATGACGATCTCTGTCCAGTGCTCATACCGACACCACTGCTCTGTGACACCCATAACAACGACGATCTCTGTCCAGTGCTCAAACCGACACCACTGCTCTGTAACGCTCATAACAATGACGATCTCTGTCCAGTGCTCATACAGACACCACCACTCTTTAACACCCATAACAACGACGATCTCTGTCCAGTGCTCATACCGACACCACTGCTCTGTAATCGTCATAACAATGACGATCTCTGTCCAGTGCTCATACCGACACCACCACTCTTTAACACCCATAACAACGACGATCTCTGTCCAGTGCTCATACCGACACCACTGCTCTGTAACGCCCAAAACGACGATCTCTGTCCAGTGCTCATACCGACACCACCGTTCTGTAACGCCCGTAACACCGCTGATCTCTGTCCAGTGCTCCTACCGACACCACCGCTCTGTAACGTTCATAACGACGATCTCTGTCCAGTGCTCATACCGACACCACCGCTCTGTAACACCCATAACAACGACGATCTCTGTACAGTGCTCATACCGACACCACCGTTCTGTAACGCCCATAACACCGCTGATCTCTGTCCAGTGCTCATACTGACACCACCGCTCTGTAACGCCCATAACAACGATGATCTCTTTCCAGTGCTCATACCGACACCACCTCTCTGTAACGCTCATAACAACGACGATCTCTGTCCAGTGCTCATACCGACACCACCGCTCTGTAACGTTCATAACGACGATCTCTGTCCTGTGCTCATACCGACACCACCATTCTGTAACGCCCATAACACCGCTGATCTCTGTCCAGTGCTCATACTGACACCACCGCTCTGTAACACCCATAATAACGACGATCTCTGTCCAGTGCTCATACCGACACCACTGCTCTGTAACGCCCATAACAACGACGATCTCTGTCCAGTGCTCATACCGACACCACCGCTCTGTAACGTTCATAACGACGATCTCTGTCCTGTGCTCATACCGACACCACCGCTCTTTAACGCTCATAACAACTACGATCTCTGTCCAGTGCTCATACTGACACCACCGCTCTGTAACGCTCATAACAACTACGATCTCTGTCCAGTGCTCATACCGACACCACCGCTCTGTAACGCTGATAACAACGACGATCTCTGTCCAGTGCTCATACCGACACCACCGCTCTTTAACACCCATAACAACGACGATCTCTGTCCAGTGCTCATACCGACACCACCGCTCTGTAACACCATAACAACGATGATCTCTGTACAGTGCTCATACCGACACCACCGTTCTGTAACGCCCATAACACCGTGATCTCTGTCCAGTGCTCATACTGACACCACGGCTCTGTAACGTTCATAACGACGATCTCTGTCCTGTGCTCATACCGACACCACCGCTCTGTAACACCCATAATAACGACGATCTCTGTCAGTGCTCATACCGACACCACTGCTCTGTAACGCCCATAACACGATGATCTCTGTCCAGTGCTCATACGACACCACGCTCTGTAACGCTCATAACAACTACGATCTCTGTCCAGTGCTCATACTGACACCACCGCTCTGTAACGCCCATAACAACGATCTCTGTCCAGTGCTCATACCGACACCACCGCTCTTTAACGCTCATAACAACTACGATCTCTGTCCAGTGCTCATACTGACACCACCGCTCTGTAACGCTCATAACAACTACGATCTCTGTCCAGTGCTCATACCGACACACCGCTCTGTAACGCTGATAACAACGACGATCTCTGTCCAGTGCTCATACCGACACCACCGCTCTTTAACACCCATAACAACGACGATCTCTGTCCAGTGCTCATACCGACACCACCGCTCTGTAACACTCATAACAACGACGATCTCTGTCCAGTGCTCATACCGACACCACGCTTTGTAACGTCCATAACAACGACGATCTCTGTCCAGTGCTCATACCGACACCACCGCTCTGTAACGCCCATAACAACGACGATCTCTGTCCAGTGCTCATACCGACACCACCACTCTGTAACGCCATAACAACGACGATCTCTGTCCAGTGCTCATACCGACACCACCTCTCTAACGCTCATAACAACGACGATCTCTGTCCTGTGCTCATACCGACACCACCGCTCTGTAACACCCATAACAACGATGATCTCTGTCCAGTGCTCATACTGACACCACCGCTCTGTAATGCCCATAACAACGACGATCTCTGTCCAGTGCTCATACCGACACCACCGCTCTGTAACGCTCATAACGACGATCTCTGTCCAGTGCTCATACCGACACCACCGCTCTGTAACGCCCATAACAACGACGATCTCTGTCCAGTGCTCATACCGACACCACCGCTCTGTAACGCCCATAACAACGACGATCTCTGTCCAGTGCTCATACCGACACCACCTCTCTAACGCTCATAACAACGACGATCTCTGTCCTGTGCTCATACCGACACCACCGCTCTGTAACACCCATAACAACGATGATCTCTGTCCAGTGCTCATACTGACACCACCGCTCTGTAACGCCCATAACAACGACGATCTCTGTCCAGTGCTCATACCGACACCACCGCTCTGTAACGCTCATAACAACTACGATCTCTGTCCAGTGCTCATACTGACACCACCGCTCTGTAACGCCCATAACAACGATCTCTGTCCAGTGCTCATACCGACACCACCGCTCTTTAACGCTCATAACAACTACGATCTCTGTCCAGTGCTCATACTGACACCACCGCTCTGTAACGCTCATAACAACTACGATCTCTGTCCAGTGCTCATACCGACAGCACCGCTCTGTAACACCCATAACAATGACAATCTCTGTCCAGTGCTCATACTGACACCACGGCTCTGTAACGTTCATAACGACGATCTCTGTCCTGTGCTCATACCGACACCACCGCTCTGTAACACCCATAATAACGACGATCTCTGTCCAGTGCTCATACCGACACCACTGCTCTGTAACGCCCATAACAACGACGATCTCTGTCCAGTGCTCATACCGACACCACCGCTCTGTAACGTTCATAACGACGATCTCTGTCCTGTGCTCATACCGACACTACCACTCTGTAACACCCATAACAACGACGATCTCTGTCCAGTGCTCATACCGACACCACCCGCTCTGTAACGCCCATAACAAACGATGATCTCTGTCCAGTGCTCATACCGACACCACCGCTCTGTAACGCTCATAACAACTACGATCTCTGTCCAGTGCTCATACTGACACCACCACTCTGTAACGCCCATAACAACGTATGATCTCTGTCCAGTGCTCATACCGACACCACCGCTCTGTAACGCTCATAACAACTACGATCTCTGTCCAGTGCTCATACTGACACCACCGCTCTGTAACGCTCATAACAACTACGATCTCTGTCCAGTGCTCATACCGACACCACCGCTCTGTAACGCTCATAACAACGACGATCTCTGTCCAGTGCTCATACCGACACCACCGCTCTTTAACACCCATAACAACGACGATCTCTGTCCTGTGCTCATACCGACACCACCGCTCCGTAACGCTCATAACAACGACGATCTCTGTCCAGTGCTCATACCGACACCACCGCTTTGTAACGCCATAAAACGACGATCTCTGTCCAGTGCTCATACCGACACCACGGTCTGTAACGCCCATAACAACGACGATCTCTATCCAGTGCTCATACCGACACCACCGCTCTGTAACGCTCATAACGACGATCTCTGTCCAGTGCTCATACCGACACCACCGCTCTGTAACGCCCATAACAACGACGTATCTCTGTCCAGTGCTCATACCGACACCACCGCTCTGTAACGCCCATAACAACGACGATCTCTGTCCAGTGCTCATACCGACACCACCTCTCTAACGCTCATAACAACGACGATCTCTGTCCAGTGCTCATACCGACACCACCGCTCTGTAACACCCATAACAACGATGATCTCTGTCCAGTGCTCATACTGACACCACCGCTCTGTAACGCCCATAACAACGACGATCTCTGTCCAGTGCTCATACCGACACCACCTCTCTAACGCTCATAACAACGACGATCTCTGTCCAGTGCTCATACCGACACCACCGCTTTGTAACGCCCATAACAACGACGATCTCTGTCCAGTGCTCATACCGACACCACCGCTCTGTAACGCCCATAACAACGACGATCTCTGTCCAGTGCTCATACCGACACCACCGTTCTGTAACGCCCATAACACCGCTGATCTCTGTCCAGTGCTCATACTGACACCACGGCTCTGTAACGTTCATAACGACGATCTCTGTCCTGTGCTCATACCGACACCACCGCTCTGTAACACCCATAATAACGACGATCTCTTCCAGTGCTCATACCGACACCACTGCTCTGTAACGCCATAACAACGACGATCTCTGTCCAGTGCTCATACCGACACCACCGCTCTGTAACGTTCATAACGACGATCTCTGTCCTGTGCTCATACCGACACCACCGCTCTGTAACACCCATAACAACAACGATCTCTGTCCAGTGCTCATACCGACACCACCGCTCTGTAACGCTCATAACAACGACGATCTCTGTCCAGTGCTCATACCGACACCACCGCTCTTTAACACCCATAACAACGACGATCTCTGTCCTGTGCTCATACCGACACCACCGCTCTGTAACGCTCATAACACGACGATCTCTGTCCAGTGCTCATACCGACACCACCGCTTTGTAACGCCCATAACAACGACGATCTCTGTCCAGTGCTCATACCGACACCACGGGTCTGTAACGCCCATAACAACGACGATCTCTATCCAGTGCTCATACCGACACCACCGCTCTGTAACGCTCATAACGACGATCTCTGTCCAGTGCTCATACCGACACCACCGCTCTGTAACGCCCATAACAACGACGATCTCTGTCCAGTGCTCATACCGACACCACCGCTCTGTAACGCCCATAACAACGACGATCTCTGTCCAGTGCTCATACCGACACCACCTCTCTAACGCTCATAACAACGACGATCTCTGTCCTGTGCTCATACCGACACCACCGCTCTGTAACACCCATAACAACGATGATCTCTGTCCAGTGCTCATACTGACACCACCGCTCTGTAACGCCCATAACAACGACGATCTCTGTCCAGTGCTCATACCGACACCACCTCTCTAACGCTCATAACAACGAGATCTCTGTCCAGTGCTCATACCGACACCACCGCTTTGTAACGCCCATAACAACGACGATCTCTGTCCAGTGCTCATACCGACACCACCGCTCTGTAACACCCATAACAACGACGATCTCTGTCCATTGCTCATACCGACACCACCGTTCTGTAACGCCCATAACACCGACGATCTCTGTCCAGTGCTCATACCGACACCACCGCTTTGTAACGTCCATAACAACGACGATCTCTGTCCAGTGCTCATACCGACACCACCGCTCTGTAACGCCCATAACAACGACGATCTCTGTCCAGTGCTCATACCGACACCACCACTCTGTAACGCCCATAACAACGACGATCTCTGTCCAGTGCTCATACCGACACCACCTCTCTAACGCTCATAACAACGACGATCTCTGTCCTGTGCTCATACCGACACCACCGCTCTGTAACACCCATAACAACGATGATCTCTGTCCAGTGCTCATACTGACACCACCGCTCTGTAATGCCCTAACAACGACGATCTCTGTCCAGTGCTCATACCGACACCACCGCTCTGTAACGCTCATAACGACGATCTCTGTCCAGTGCTCATACCGACACCACCGCTCTGTAACGCCCATAACAACGACGATCTCTGTCCAGTGCTCATACCGACACCACCGCTCTGTAACGCCCATAACAACGACGATCTCTGTCCAGTGCTCATACCGACACCACCTCTCTAACGCTCATAACAACGACGATCTCTGTCCTGTGCTCATACCGACACCACCGCTCTGTAACACCCATAACAACGATGATCTCTGTCCAGTGCTCATACTGACACCACCGCTCTGTAACGCCATAACAACGACGATCTCTGTCCAGTGCTCATACCGACACCACCTCTCTAACGCTCATAACAACGACGATCTCTGTCCAGTGCTCATACCGACACCACCGCTTTGTAACGCCCATAACAACGACGATCTCTGTCCAGTGCTCATACCGACACCACCGCTCTGTAACACCCATAACAACGACGATCTCTGTCCATTGCTCATACCGACACCACCGTTCTGTAACGCCCATAACACCGCTGATCTCTGTCCAGTGCTCATACTGACACCACGGCTCTGCAACGTTCATAACGACGATCTCTGTCCTGTGCTCATACCGACACCACCGCTCTGTAACACCCATAATAACGACGATCTCTGTCCAGTGCTCATACCGACACCACTGCTCTGTAACGCCCATAACAACGACGATCTCTGTCCAGTGCTCATACCAACACCACCGCTCTGTAACGCTCATAACAACGATGATCTCTGTCCAGTGCTCATACCGACACACCGCTCTGTAACGCTCATAACAACTACGATCTCTGTCCAGTGCTCATACCGACACCACCGCTCTGTAACGCTCATAACAACGACGATCTCTGTCCAGTGCTCATACCGACACCACCGCTCTTTAACACCCATAACGACGATCTCTGTCAGTGCTCATACCGACACCACCGCTCTGTAACGCCATAACAACGACGATCTCTGTCCAGTGCTCATACCGACACCACCGCTCTGTAACGCCCATAACAACGACGATCTCTGTCAGTGCTCATACGACACCACCTCTCTAACGCTCATAACAACGACGATCTCTGTCCTGTGCTCATTACCGACACCACCGCTCTGTAAACCCATAACAACGATGATCTCTGTCCAGTGCTCATACTGACACCACCGCTCTGTAACGCCATAACAACGACGATCTCTGTCCAGTGCTCATACCGACACACCTCTCTAACGCTCATAACAACGACGATCTCTGTCCAGTGCTCATACCGACACCACCGCTTTGTAACGCCCATAACAACGACGATCTCTGTCCAGTGCTCATACCGACACCACCGCTCTGTACACCCATAACAACGACGATCTCTGTCCATTGCTCATACCGACACCACCGTTCTGTAACGCCATAACACCGCTGATCTCTGTCAGTGCTCATACTGACACCACGGCTCTGCAACGTTCATAACGACGATCTCTGTCCTGTGCTCATACCGACACCACCGCTCTGTAACACCATAATAACGACGATCTTGTCCAGTGCTCATACCGACACCACTGCCTGTAACGCCCATAACAACGAGATCTCTGTCCAGTGCTCATACCGACACCACCGCTCTGTAACGTTCATAACGACATCTCTGTCCTGTGCTCATACCGACACCACCGCTCTGTAACACCCATAACACGACGATCTCTGTCCAGTGCTCATACCAACACCACCGCTCTGTAACGCTCATAACAACGATGATCTCTGTCCAGTGCTCATACCGACACCACCGCTCTGTAACGCTCATAACAACTACGATCTCTGTCCAGTGCTCATACCGACACCACCGTCTGTACGCTCATAACAACGACGTTCTCTGTCCAGTGCTCATACCGACACCACCGCTCTTTAACACCCATAACAACGACGATCTCTGTCAAGTCTCATACCACACCACGCTCTGTAACGCTCATAACAACGACGATCTCTGTCCAGTGCTCATACCGACACCACCGCTTTGTAACGTCCATACACGACGACTCTGTCCAGGCTATACCGACACCACCGCTCTGTAACCCATAACAACGACGATCTCTGTCCAGTGCTCTACGACACACCACTCTGTAACGCTGATAACGACGATCTCTGTCAGTGCTCATACGACACCACGCTCTGTAACGCCCTACAACGACGATCTCTTCCGTGCTCATACCGAACCACCTCTCTAAGCTCATAACAACGACGATCTCTGTCTGTGCTCATACCGACACCACCGCTCTGTAACACCCTAACAACGATACTCTGTCCAGTGCTCATACTGACACCACGCTCGTAATGCCATAACAACGACGATCTCTGTCCAGTGCTCATCGACACCACCTCTCTAACGCTCATAACAAGCGTCTCTGTTGTGCTCTACCGACACCACCGCTCTGAACACCCATAACAACGATGATCTCTGTCCTGTGCTCATACGACAGCCCGCTCGTAACCCATAACAATGACAATCTCTGTCCAGTGCTCAACCGACACCACTGCTCTGTAATGCTCATAACAACGATGATCTTGTCAGTGCTCATACAGACACCACCGCTCTGTAACACCCATAACAACGACGATCTCTGTCCAGTGCTCATCCCGACACCACCGTTCTGTAACGCCCATAACACCGTGATCTCTGTCCAGTGCTCATACTGACACACGGCTCTGTAACGTTCATAACGACGATCTCTGTCCTGTGCTCATACCGAAAAACACCATAATAACGACGATCTCTGTCCAGTGCTCATACCGACACCACTGCTCTGTAACGCCCATAACAACGATGATCTCTGTCCAGTGCTCATACCGACACCACCGCTCTGTAACGCTCATAACAACTACGATCTCTGTCCAGTGCTCATACTGACACCACCGCTCTGTAACGCCCATAACAACGATCTCTGTCCAGTGCTCATACCGACACCACCGCTCTTTAACGCTCATAACAACTACGATCTCTGTCCAGTGCTCATACTGACACCACCGCTCTGTAACGCTCATAACAACTACGATCTCTGTCCAGTGCTCATACCGACAGCACCGCTCTGTACACCCTAACAATGACAATCTCTGTCCAGTGCTCATACTGACACCACGCTCTGTAACGTTCATAACGACGATCTCTGTCCTGTGCTCATACCGACACCACCGCTCTGTAACACCCATAATAACGACGATCTCTGTCCAGTGCTCATACCGACACCACTGCTCTGTAACGCCCATAACAACGACGATCTCTGTCCAGTGCTCATACCGACACCCCGCTCTGTAACGTTCATAACGACGATCTCTGTCCTGGCTCATACCGACACTACACTCTGTAACACCATAACAACGACGATCTCTGTCCAGTGCTCATACCGACACCACCGCTCTGTAACGCCCATAACAACGATGATCTCTGTCCAGTGCTCATACCGACACCACCGCTCTGTAACGCTCATAACAACTACATCTCTGTCCAGTGCTCATACTGACACCACACTCTGTAAGCCCATAACAACGATGATCTCTGTCCAGTGCTCATACCGACACCACCGCTCTGTAACGCTCATAACAACTACGATCTCTGTCCAGTGCTCATACTGACACCACCGCTCTGTAACGCTCATAACAACTACGATCTCTGTCCAGTGCTCATACCGACACCACCGCTCTGTAACGCTCATAACAACGACGATCTCTGTCCAGTGCTCATACCGACACCACCGCTCTTTACACCCATAACAACGACGATCTCTGTCCTGTGCTCATACCGACACCACCGCTCTGTAACACCCATAACAACGACGATCTCTGTCCAGTGCTCATACCAACACCACCGCTCTGTAACGCTCATAACAACGATGATCTCTGTCCAGTGCTCATACCGACACCACGCTCTGTAACGCTCATAACAACTACGATCTCTTCCAGTGCTCATACCGACACCACCGCTCTGTAACGCTCATAACAACGACGATCTCTGTCCAGTGCTCATACCGACACCACCGCTCTTTAACACCCATAACAACGACGATCTCTGTCAGTGCTCATACCGACACCACCCGCTCTGTAACGCTCATAACAACGATGATCTCTGTCCAGTGCTCATACTGACACCACCGCTCTGTAATGCCCATAACAACGACGATCTCTGTCCAGTGCTCATACCGACACCACCGCTCTGTAACGCTCATAACGACGATCTCTGTCCAGTGCTCATACCGACACCACCGCTCTGTAACGCCCATAACAACGACGATCTCTGTCCAGTGCTCATACCGACACCACCGCTCTGTAACGCCCATAACAACGACGATCTCTGTCCAGTGCTCATACCGACACCACCTCTCTAACGCTCATAACAACGACGATCTCTGTCCTGTGCTCATACCGACACCACCGCTCTGTAACACCCATAACAACGATGATCTCTGTCCAGTGCTCATACTGACACCACCGCTCTGTAACGCCCATAACAACGACGATCTCTGTCCAGTGCTCATACCGACACCACCTCTCTAACGCTCAAACAACGACGACTCTGTCCAGTGCTCATACCGACACCACCGCTTGTAACGCCCATAACAACGACGATCTCTGTCCAGTGCTCATACCGACACCACCGCTCTGTAACACCCATAACAACGACGATCTCTGTCCATTGCTCATACCGACACCACACGTTCTGTAACGACCCATAACAACGCTGATCTCTGTCCAGTGCTCATACCGACACCACCGGGTCTGTAACGTCATAACGCGATCTCTGTCCTGTGCTCATACCGACACCACCGCTCTGTAACACCATAATAACGACGATCTCTGTCCAGTGCTCATACCGACACCACTGCTCTGTAACGCCCATAAAACGACGATCTCTGTCCAGTGCTCATACCGACACCACCGCTCTGTAACGCTCATACAACGACGATCTCTGTCCGTGCTCATACCGACACCACCGCTCTGTAACGCCCATAACAACACGATCTCTGTCCAGTGCTCATACCGACACCACCGCTCTGTAACGCTCATAACAACGACGATCTCTGTCCAGTGCTCATACCGACACCACCGCTCTGTAACGCTCATAACAACTACGATCTCTGTCCAGTGCTCATACCGACACCACCGCTCTGTAACGCTCATAACAACGACGATCTCTGTCCAGTGCTCATACCGACACCACCGCTCTGTAACGCTCATAACAACTACGATCTCTGTCCAGTGCTCATACTGACACCACCGCTCTGTAACGCTCATAACAACTACGATCTCTGTCCAGTGCTCATACCGACACCACCGCTCTGTAACGCTCATAACAACGACGATCTCTGTCCAGTGCTCATACCGACACCACCGCTCTTTAACACCCATAACAACGACGATCTCTGTCCTGTGCTCATACCGACACCACCGCTCCGTAACGCTCATAACAACGACGATCTCTGTCCAGTGCTCATACCGACACCACCGCTTTGTAACGCCCATAACAACGACGATCTCTGTCCAGTGCTCATACCGACACCACGGGTCTGTAACGCCCATAACAACGACGATCTCTATCCAGTGCTCATACCGACACCACCGCTCTGTAACGCTCATAACGACGATCTCTGTCCAGTGCTCATACCGACACCACCGCTCTGTAACGCCCATAACAACGACGATCTCTGTCCAGTGCTCATACCGACACCACCGCTCTGTAACGCCCATAACAACGACGATCTCTGTCCAGTGCTCATACCGACACCACCTCTCTAACGCTCATAACAACGACGATCTCTGTCCTGTGCTCATACCGACACCACCGCTCTGTAACACCCATAACAACGATGATCTCTGTCCAGTGCTCATACTGACACCACCGCTCTGTAACGCCCATAACAACGACGATCTCTGTCCAGTGCTCATACCGACACCACCTCTCTAACGCTCATAACAACGACGATCTCTGTCCAGTGCTCATACCGACACCACCGCTTTGTAACGCCCATAACAACGACGATCTCTGTCCAGTGCTCATACCGACACCACCGCTCTGTAACGCCCATAACAACGACGATCTCTGTCCAGTGCTCATACCGACACCACCGTTCTGTAACGCCCATAACACCGCTGATCTCTGTCCAGTGCTCATACTGACACCACGGCTCTGTAACGTTCATAACGACGATCTCTGTCCTGTGCTCATACCGACACCACCGCTCTGTAACACCCATAATAACGACGATCTCTGTCCAGTGCTCATACCGACACCACTGCTCTGTAACGCCCATAACAACGACGATCTCTGTCCAGTGCTCATACCGACACCACCGCTCTGTAACGTTCATAACGACGATCTCTGTCCTGTGCTCATACCGACACCACCGCTCTGTAACACCCATAACAACAACGATCTCTGTCCAGTGCTCATACCGACACCACCGCTCTGTAACGCTCATAACAACGATGATCTCTGTCCAGTGCTCATACCGACACCACCGCTCTGTAACGCTCATAACAACTACGATCTCTGTCCAGTGCTCATACCGACACCACCGCTCTGTAACGCTCATAACAACGACGATCTCTGTCCAGTGCTCATACCGACACCACCGCTCTTTAACACCCATAACAACGACGATCTCTGTCAAGTGCTCATACCGACACCACCGCTCTGTAACGCTCATAACAACGACGATCTCTGTCCAGTGCTCATACCGACACCACCGCTTTGTAACGTCCATAACAACGACGATCTCTGTCCAGTGCTCATACCGACACCACCGCTCTGTAACGCCCATAACAACGACGATCTCTGTCCAGTGCTCATACCGACACCACCACTCTGTAACGCTGATAACGACGATCTCTGTCCAGTGCTCATACCGACACCACCGCTCTGTAACGCCCATAACAACGACGATCTCTGTCCAGTGCTCATACCGACACCACCTCTCTAACGCTCATAACAACGACGATCTCTGTCCTGTGCTCATACCGACACCACCGCTCTGTAACACCCATAACAACGATGATCTCTGTCCTGTGCTCATACCGACAGCACCGCTCTGTAACACCCATAACAATGACAATCTCTGTCCAGTTCTCAAACCGACACCACTGCTCTGTAATGCTCATAACAACGATGATCTCTGTCCAGTGCTCATACCGACACCACCGCTCTGTAACACCCATAACAACGACGATGTTATGTTACGGTAGCTGAGGACTGCAGGTAAAAAAGGAAATACACCAGAGCAGTTGGAATCTATGAGATTGCAGTACCCTGACTAACCACCGCAACTAGAGGCAGCCGTGGAGCGTTTCAACGTTGGTCCTAGACGCCTCGTCACAGCCTGAGAAACTAACTACACCTAAAGATAGAAATAGGAAAGCTATCTGCCCCGGAGCAGAACCCCAAAGATAATAGAAAGCCCCCAAACATGTAATGGCGGTTAGACAAGAGGAAATACTGACACAGAAAGAAAATAGTATGAGCAAACGCTGGGCCCAAACTATCTAAATAGAAAAGGACAGGAAGGGTACTTACTGCAATCTCAGAAAACCCTGAAAAAACACCAACTCTACTAATTTCAAAATCACCTGAGATCACACGACCTCTACCACCTAAATTAGTTCTCTGGTGTAAAAAAAATCAAAACAGCAGCCACTGAAAAAAAACTGGAAAAAACAAAAGTACAAAACACAGTGGCTGGACTAAACTGAGAGGGCAAAAGCCCCCGGAGGGGACCCTGAAGGCCCCACAGAAGTGCAGGACAAAATGCAAAAATATAGCAAAAACACAAAATAAGAAATTGTCTTATCTGATAGCAGGAAATGCAGACACGACACAGCAGGCTACAAGGGAAACTGGAAAGAAGGATTCAGACCAGAACAATTGATCACCGGCAACCCTGATGGGAAAATGACTCCCTTATATAAGACCAATCAGTAACACCTGATTCCCAGTCCTCACAATCCTCACTAGTACCGCTTGTAACCACCAGAGGGGGCCTCTGCTCAGAACTCATCTCAAACCCATTCACAACAGTACCCCCCCCTTGAGGAGGGTCACCGAACCTCATTTGAGCAACCAGGTCGGTCAGGATGAGTTCTATGATACGCACGGATAAGTCTCCTAGCATGGATGTCCGAAGCAAACACCCAAGAATTGTCTTCCTGACCATAACCTCTCCATTTAACCAAATACTGGAGTCTTCGTCTAGAAAAACGAGAATCTAATATTTTCTCAACCACATACTCCAGATTGCCCTCAACCAAAACAGGGTCAGGAGGCACAGCAGCAGGAACCACTGGCTCAACAAACCTCTTCAACAAGGACTTGTGGAACACGTTATGGATCTTAAATGTCCCTGGAAGAAGCAAACGAAAAGAAACAGGATTAATAATCTCCATGATCTTATAAGGTCCAATGAACCTAGGCTCAAATATAGGAGATGCTACTCTCATAGGAATATTCTTTGAGGACAACCAGACCAAGTCCCCCACTTCAAACCGAGGACCACCAGTCCCATGCCGGTTAGCAAACCGCTGGGCCTTCTCCTGAGAGAGGGACAACCTCCCCACTACCTGGTCCCAAATCTGCTGCATACGCTCAACAACAGAGTCAACACCTGGACAGACAGAAGCCTCCGTCTGTCCTGAAGAAAATCGAGGGTGAAACCCAGAATTACAGAAAAACGGAGACATCAAAGTGGCAGAGCTAGCCCTATTATTAAGAGCAAACTCAGCCAAAGGCAAAAAAGAGACCCAGTCATCCTGATCAGCAGACACAAAGCATCTTAGATAAGTCTCCAATGTCTGGTTTGTTCTCTCAGTTTGACCATTGGTCTGAGGATGAAATGCCGAGGAGAAAGACAATTGAACACCCAGTTTAGAACAAAAAGTCCTCCAAAATCTGGAAACAAACTGGACTCCTCTGTCAGACACAATGTTCTCAGGAATGCCGTGTAAACGAACCACGTGCTGAAGGAACAACGGCACCAATTCAGAGGAGGAAGGCAACTTAGGTAATGGCACAAGATGTATCATTTTGGAAAACCTATCACAAATTACCCAGATGGTGGTCATTCTCTGAGAAACAGGAAGATCGGAAATGAAATCCATAGAGATATGGGTCCATGGTCTCTTGGGCACAGGCAATGGCATCAACAAACCACTAGAGCGAGAGCAAGGCTTGGAGCGAGAGCAAGTCCCGCAGGACTGCACAAATTCCCTGACATCGCAAGACAAGGTAGACCACCAAAAGGACCGACTAACCAAGTCTCTGGTACCAAAAATTCCGGGATGCCCAGCCAATGCGGAACAATGAATCTCAGACATCACACTCTTTTTCCATTGGTCCGGACAAACAATTTTCCAACAGGGCAGCGCTCGGGCCTATCCTCCTGACACCCCTCCAGAGCAAGTCTCAAATTGGGCGAGATGGCGGAAAGAACTACACCCTCCTTCAAAATAACAGAGGGATCAGATAGCTCAGGAGAGTCCGCAAGGAAACTGTCACGCTGTCTAATGATATGTGTACGATGTCAGTAAACTATTCTTACAGAAACAACACTCTATACAACATATAGTTTAGCAACATCAGCATGTAAATATAGAATAGATTTACCTGACACGATATCCGTTGAACTCAGGGTTAATCTTGAGGACTTGATACGCTGTCACAGGAAAGAGGAGGACCGGGATCTAACCTGACCCTAAAACTGGGGTCCTAACTAATCCCTCACCTTGGAGGTACTGATAATGGTTCAGAGGTCCAAGTCTCCAGCCTAACCTAGTCTCCTATCAGTCCCTGAACCCTGTAATCAGTCCTAAGAAGGACCCTGATTACCACCAAAGAGATATGGGCTGATCTCTGCTAAATACACAGATTAGACATATAGACAGACTGGAGAAAACACAGACTCGCATACACACTCAAACACAGAAGGAACATAAATGGTCTGGGATATAAAACTCTAAGCAAGTTGAGCTTAAAACAACTAAGGAGCTCTTTAACTTAAGTCTATACAGATTCAATCCTATCTGTGGTCTGCATGAAGAATTTCACTGGCAACTCCCAAAACAGACAACCAGGGATTTAAAGGAAACCAATCAACAAATAATTAATTGCAGCCGGGAGAAACTGAACCCAGTCCCAGAACCGAGCACAGACAGAATTAACTCCCTCACTGCCAAACACAAAGAAACAGCAACTCAGCTGTGAGAAGTCAGAATGTGCAACCGCGACGATCTTCGTGGCGATGCACACATGACAGTACCCCCCCTTCTACGAGGGGCCTCCGGACCCTCAGGGCCAGGTCTGCCCGGGTGAGTTCTGCGGAAGGTCCGAACCAAACGATCTGCGTTAATGTCAGACGCAGGAACCCACGTCCTCTCCTCTGGACCATACCCCTTCCAATGCACCAAGTACTGAAGGGACCGGCGATTCAGACGTGAGTCAATGATCTTTGACACTTGAAACTCCAAGTTACCATTGACCACCACTGGAGGAGGAGGTAGAGGTGACGGTATGACTGGTGCCACGTACCTCTTAAGTAATGACTTGTGGAACACATTGTGGATTTTAAACGTAGGAGGGAGGTCCAGACGAAATGCCACAGGATTAATTATGGAACTGATCCTGTACGGCCCGATGAATCTGGGACCCAGTTTCCAGGAGGGAACTTTAAGTTTTATATTCCTGGTAGACAACCATACCAGATCGTTCACATTCAGATCTGGACCAGAAACTCTCCTCCTATCAGCCATACGTTTATAACGGTTCCCCATAGCACTCAGATTATTCAATACACCTCTCCACACTGAAGCAAGTGACGACGAGAAACGCTCCTCCTCAGGAACCCCAGAAGGGCCCCCCCCATTGAAAGTACAAAACTGGGGATGAAAACCATATGCCCCAAAAAACGGGGATTTACCAGTGGACTCGCTCCGCCTGTTGTTAAGAGCGAACTCTGCCAGAGGCAAGAAAGAAGACCAGTCCTCCTGGTTCTCTGAGACAAAACACCGAAGATAAGTCTCAAGGCTTTGATTCAGACGCTCTGTCTGACCATTGGTCTGCGGATGAAAAGCCGAGGAAAATGACAATTGCATCCCCCGACGTAAACAAATGCCCTCCAAAATTTAGACACAAACTGAGACCCCCTATCTGACACCACATCAGAAGGCAACCCATGAAGTCTCACAATCTCCCCAATGAACACCTGCGCCAGAGTTTTAGCATTAGGGAGGGCAGGAAGAGCAATGAAATGTGCCATCTTACTGAACCTGTCAACAACCACCAGTATGACAGTTTTCCCTGACGACGGAGGAAGATCCGTAATGAAGTCCATAGACAAATGAGTCCATGGACGCTCCGGAAGTTTCAAGGGTAAGAGGGTCCCAGACGGACGGGTATGCGGGGTCTTAGAGCGAGCACAAACCCCACAGGACGTGACAAAAGTTATAACATCTTTATTAACGTTAGGCCACCAAAACCGGCGAGAAAGGAGATCTAAAGTAGCCTTACTCCCTGGATGTCCTGCTAGAGCAGAATTATGATGTGCCTCAATAACCTTTTGTCTCAACTGATTTGGGACAAACAGTCTCCCTGAAGGTCCTGCAGGGGCGTCCCCCTGAGCCTCTAATACCTCCTCCTCAAGCTCAGAACATACAGCCGACACTACCACCCCCTCCTGAAGGATGGGAATCGGGTCATCCATTTTCCCGGCCCCTGGGAAACTGCGAGACAAGGCATCAGCCTTAACATTCTTAGACCCAGGGCGATATGTGACGACAAAATTAAACCTGGTAAAAAACAACGACCATCGAGCTTGTCTGGAATTCAGACGCTTAGCAGATTCCAAATACAGCAGGTTTTTGTGATCAGTAATGACGGTGACCGGGTGGACTGCCCCCTCCAAAAAGTGACGCCATTCTTCAAAAGCCAACTTAATGGCCAAAAGTTCCCTATTGCCGATATCATAATTCCTTTCGGCGGACGACAACTTCTTAGAAAAGAAAGCGCACTGATGCCATTTACCAGGGGACGGACCCTGGGACAATATTGCACCCACCCCTACGTCAGACGCGTCCACCTCCACAATGAACGGCTGTGATGCATCTGGTTGGATGAGAACGGGTGCCGAAGCAAAACATTTTTTCAAAGAGGAAAAAGCTTGGCAAGCTTTGTCCGACCATTTAGAAAAATCCGTCCCTTTTCTTGTCATGTCAGTGAGAGGTTTGACAACAGATGAGAAATTACAAATAAATTTCCGGTAGTAGTTAGCAAACCCCCAAAAAACGCTGCAGAGCCTTAAGATCCCCTGGCTGATCCCATTCAAGCACTGCTCTCACCTTTTCAGGGTCCATCCGGAAACCGGAGGCTGACACCAAGAAACCCAAAAACTGAAGTTCCTGTACAGCAAATACACACTTTTCCAGTTTGGCGTATAGTTTTATTGTCTCGCAAGATCTGCAACACCTGTCTCACATGCTCCTGGTGAGACACAAGATCTGGCGAGTAAATTAAAATGTCATCCAAATATACGACCACAAACAGCCCCACAAGGTGACGAAAAATGTCATTAACAAAATGTTGGAATACTGCTGGTGCAGTAGTCAGACCAAAAGGCATGACAAGGTTCTCATAATGTCCCTCCGGCGTGTTAAACGCCGTTTTCCACTCATCCCCCTCTTTTATCCTAATCAGATTATACGCCCCCCTGAGATCCAATTTAGAGAACCATTTGGCGCCAACAATTTGATTGAAGAGATCAGGAATCAGAGGGAGTGGATACGGATCTCGAACAGTAATCCGATTAAGTTCGCGGAAATCCAAGCAAGGGCGTAGGCCTCCATCTTTTTTCTTCACAAAGAAGAACCCCGCGGCCACTGGGGAAGATGAAGGTCTAATATGCCCTTTGGCCAGACTTACCTAGCTTTAGGTAACTTAGCATCAGGAAGTAAATTAATAGAGCAGTCATACACGCGATGAGGAGGCAACTCCTGACACCCCTCCTCAGAGAACACATCCCCAAAGTCCTCCAAAAAAGGAGGCAATGTACTAGGCACGACCGCACTGATGACTGTGTTCATGCAGTTACTTTTGCAAAACTCACCCCATTGGCTTATCTCTCTGGACTGCCAATTAATCACAGGGTTATGTTTAACCAACCAAGGAAGTCCCAACACAATAGGAGTAGGTAGACCCTCCAACACATAACAAGATAATTGTTCCCTATGTATCGCCCCTACCCGAATATCAATGTTATGGACCTCATGAACAAAGCTACCTTGGCCGAGAGGCCTGGCGTCAATGGAGAATATAGGGATCGGTTTGGCCAATACACTCAGAGGCATACCTTGAGCCTGAGCAAACTGAGCGTCAACCAGATTAGCCCCGGACCCACTATCAAGAAGAACAGAAAATCTCTCCACTCTCGTACCAACCACCATCTCCACTGGTACAAGGAACTGAGAAGAACTAGCGGACAAAATACATACACCCAGGTTGTCGTCCACCACACAACCTGGGATTAACAGTTTTCCGGCAACTTTTTGCTCAACAAGGCACGGGATGGACATCCCCCAACAAAATGTCCCTATTTCCCGCAGAAGAAACACCTTCTAGTCCTGCTGCGTACCACCAATCCCCTCCTACGAAATGATGTCCCTCCCAACTGCATAGGCTCCTCTGAACAGACAAGGGGAACCTCAACATAAGGGACTTTTGTAGTAGGTGGAGCAACTACCGGGGGCGGAGTTACCTCACCCCTCTCCCGAAGCCGTCTATCAGTACGGATAGCTAGGGCCATAGCAGCCTCCAGTGATGGAGGAGAATCATACTGAGCCAAAACGTCCTTTAATTTCTCAGAAAGCCCATGACAAAACTGACTCCTAAGAGCTGGGTCATTCCACTGAGTATCTGTGGCCCATCTACGGAACTCAGAAGCAAATTCCTCCGCCGGACGATCTCCCTGCTGTATCTTACGTAATTTTGTCTCAGCAAGAGAGACCCGATCTGGGTCATCATATACCAAACCCAGGGCAGTAAAAAATCGATCTACAGACTGTAGAGCCGGGGATCCCGGAGGAAGGGAGAATGCCCAGGATTGAGGGTCCCCTTGTAGGAGCGAGATAACAATTCCCACTCTCTGCTCTTCACTCCCTGATGATCGAGGCCGAAGCCGAAAATACAATTTACATGCTTCCCGGAATGTGAAAAATTTGTCTCGCCCACCAGTGAACCTGTCCGGGAGAGCTACTTTAGGTTCAAATCTGGTTTGCTCCAGGGGAGACAAAATTTTGGACTTAATGTCCGTCAGCTCCATGGATAATCCCTGCAACTGCAGAGCCAGCTGGGCTACTGGATCCATGGCAACTGGGGATAATTTTATTGGCCAGTGAAAATGTCACTCTGTCTAATGATATGTGTACGATGTCAGTAAACTATTCTTACAGAAACAACACTCTATACAACATATAGTTTAGCAACATCAGCATGTAAATATAGAATAGATTTACCTGACACGATATCCGTTGAACTCAGGGTTAATCTTGAGGACTTGATACGCTGTCACAGGAAAGAGGAGGACCGGGATCTAACCTGACCCTAAAACTGGGGTCCTAACTAATCCCTCACCTTGGAGGTACTGATAATGGTTCAGAGGTCCAAGTCTCCAGCCTAACCTAGTCTCCTATCAGTCCCTGAACCCTGTAATCAGTCCTAAGAAGGACCCTGATTACCACCAAAGGGATATGGGCTGATCTCTGCTAAATACACAGATTAGACATATAGGACAGACTGGAGAAAACACAGACTCGCATACACACTCAAACACAGAAGGAACATAAATGGTCTGGGATATAAAACTCTAAGCAAGTTGAGCTTAAAACAACTAAGGAGCTCTTTAACTTAAGTCTATACAGATTCAATCCTATCTGTGGTCTGCATGAAGAATTTCACTGGCAACTCCCAAAACAGACAACCAGGGATTTAAAGGAAACCAATCAACAAATAATTAATTGCAGCCGGGAGAAACTGAACCCAGTCCCAGAACCGAGCACAGACAGAATTAACTCCCTCACTGCCAAACACAAAGAAACAGCAACTCAGCTGTGAGAAGTCAGAATGTGCAACCGCGACGATCTTCGTGGCGATGCACACATGACAGAAACTCCTCGAGAGGGCATCCGCCTTAACATTCTTAGTGCCAGGAAGAAAGGAAACCACAAAATTAAAACGTGTGAAAAACAAGGCCCACCTGGCCTGTCTAGGATTGAGTCGCTTGGCAGATTCCAGATAGACCAGATTCTTATGGTCCGTAAGGACCACCACCTGATGTTTGGCTCCCTCCAGCCAATGTCTCCACTCTTCAAAAGCCCACTTCATGGCCAATAACTCCCGATTACCCACGTCATAATTACGTTCAGTAGGAGAAAATTTTCGAGAGAAAAAGGCACAAGGGTTACTTTTAGAGGTCTCTGGATCTTTTTGGGACAAAACGGCACCTGCCCCAATTTCAGAGGCATCAACCTCCACCTGAAATGGCAGAGAAACATCAGGCTGCCGTAGAACAGGAGCAGAAGTGAATCTCTGCTTAAGTTCCTGAAACGCAGAGACTGCCTCAGGAGGCCAATTCACCACATCAGAACCCTTTCTGGTCAAATCAGTTAATGGTTTAACAATAACCGAGAAATTACCAATAAATTTACGATAAAAATTGGCAAAACCCAAAAATCTCTGAAGAGCCTTTAATGAAGTAGGTTGGACCCAATCACAGATGGCCTGAACCTTGACCGGGTCCATTTCAATAACAGATGGGGACAAAATGAATCCCAGAAATGAGATCTTCTGTACGCCAAAAAGACACTTTGATCCCTTCACATACAGAGCATTCTCTCTCAAAATCTGGAATACAGTTCGAACATGTTTCACATGAGAGTCCCAGTCATTAGAAAAAATCAAGATATCATCCAAATAAACAATCAGAAACTTGTCCACAAAATCCCTGAAAATGTCATTCATGAAGGACTGGAAGACGGAAGGAGCATTAGTGAGCCCGAAGGGCATCACAAGGTACTCAAAATGCCCTTCAGGGGTGTTAAATGCCGTCTTCCATTCATCCCCGTGCTTAATGCGAATAAGGTTATACGCCCCCTGAGGTCAAGCTTGGTAAACCAAGTAGCATTTTTCACCCTGGAAAACAGGTCAGAAATCAAGGGTAACGGGTATTGATATTTCACAGTAATATTGTTCAAGAGACGATAATCAATACACGGCCTTAATGAACCATCTTTTTTGGCCACAAAGAAAAAACCGGCACCTAAGGGTGAAGAGGATGGTCTGATATGACCCTTCTCCAATGATTCCTTGATATAAGACCGCATAGCGTCATGTTCAGGTACAGACAAGTTAAAAAGGCGACCTTTAGGGAATTTACTACCTGGCACTAATTCAATAGCGCAGTCATAGCTCCTATAGGGAGGTAAGGATGCAGATTTACTTTCGCTAAACACATCAGAAAAATCAAACAAAAAGTCAGGAACATCCTCAGCCTGGGGGGAGGCAGAAAAAACAGGAGTGTTGGTATTAACACATTGGCAGCCCCAACTGGTTACAGACACAGATTTCCAATCCAAAACAGGATTATGAGACTGTAACCAAGGGAAACCCAGCACTATAATGTCATGCAGATTATATAGAACCAAAAATTTGCAGCACTCCTGGTGATCAGGTTTAACCCTCATTATCACCTGAGTAGAAAACTGGGGTTTATTCTCAGCCAAAGGGGTAGAATCGATCCCCAGTAAAGGAATAGACTTCTGTAGGGGTATCAAGGGAAACCCACAACGTTTAGCAAAATCATAATCCATCAGGTTAATAGCTGCTCCAGAATCAACGAAAGCCTGAGCAGAAAATGAGGACAGAGAGCATATCAGAGTGACAGTTAATAAAAACTTAGTCTGAACACTACCCAAGACAACTGAGCGTGCAAAATGTCTTCCCCGCTTAGGGCAGACTGAAATAGCATGAGAGGCATCACCACAGTAGAAACATAACCCATTGCGCTTTCGAAACTCATGACGCTGTGCCCCAGACACCACTCCATCACACTGCATGGGCTCAGCAGCTGGCTCACAAGGCAACACCACTCCACGCATACTTCTCCGCTCACGCAAACTTCTGTCAATTTGAATCGCTAATGACATAGAATCATTGAGACCAGAGGGGACAGGGAATCCCACCATAACATCCTTTACATTATCCGACAGACCCTTCCGGAAAAGGGCCGCCAAAGCGTCGTCATTCCATTTGGTCAGGACTGCCCACCTACGGAATCTCTGACAGTATAACTCAGCGTCATCAAGCCCCTGATTTAATGCCAACAAGGCTTTTTCAGCTTGATCAGTGACATTAGGCTCATCGTACAATAACCCCAAAGCCTGAAAAAATGCATCAACATCACTCAAAACAGGATCCCCAGGTATCAGGGAAAAAGCCCAATCCTGAGGATCGCCGCGCAGGAGAGAGATGATAATTTGAACCTGCTGCGCTGCGTTCCCTGAGGACTTAGATTTTAAGGCAAAAAACAATTTACAATTATTTTTGAAATTCTGAAACTTAGCTCGATCCCTAAAAACAAATCTGGCATGGGGATCCTAGGTTCCACAACAGGCAACCTAGCAAGATATGCAGCAATACTCTGAACCTCAGTGGCAAGCTGATCCACACGGCCAGACAACTGTGCAAACTCCATTGGGAGAAAAGATCCTCCCCAGCACCCAGAGATACAGAGGGAAAAAAAATGCAACAAACAGAAAAATATCTCTGACAACTTTTCTTCCTTCAAAATATTTTTTCCCTTCTGTGAGTACCATACAATTTTTATGGCCGGTGATACTGTTATGTTACGGTAGCTGAGGAGTGCAGGTAAAAAAGGAAATACACCAGAGCAGTTGGAATCTATGAGATTGCAGTACCCTGACTAACCACCGCAACTAGAGGCAGCCGTGGAGCGTTCCTACGTTGGTCCTAGACGCCTCGTCACAGCCTGAGAAACTAACTACACCTAAAGATAGAAATAGGAAAGCTATCTGCCCCGGAGCAGAACCCCAAAGATAATAGAAAGCCCCCAAACATGTAATGGCGGTTAGACAAGAGGAAATACTGACACAGAAAGAAAATAGTATGAGCAAACGCTGGGGCCCAAACTATCTAAATAGAAAAGGACAGGAAGGGCACTTACTGCAATCTCAGAAAACCCTGAAAAAACACCAACTCTACTAATTTCAAAATCACCTGAGATCACACGACCTCTACCACCTAAATTAGTTCTCTGGTGTAACAAAAACAGCAGCCACTGAAAAAACTGGAAAAAGCAAAAGTACAAAACACAGTGGCTGGACCAAACTGAGAGGGCAAAAGCCCCCGGAGGGGACCCTGAAGGCCCCACAGAAGTGCAGGACAAAATGCAAAAATATAGCAAAAACACAAAAGAAGAAATTGTCTTATCTGATAGTAGGAAATGCAGACACGACACAGCAGGCTACAAGGGAAACTGGAAAGAAGGATTCAGACCAGAACAATTGATCACCGGCAACCCTGATGGGAAAATGACTCCCTTATATAAGAGCAAACAGTAACACCGGTTTCCCAGTCCTCACAATCCTCACTAGTACCGCTTGTAACCACCAGAGGGGGCCTCTGCTCAGAACTCATCTCAAACCCATTCACAACAGACGATCTCTGTCCAGTGCTCATACCGACACCACTGCTCTGTAACGCTCATAACAATGACGATCTCTGTCCAGTGCTCATACCGACACCACCGCTCTGTAACACCCATAACGACGATCTCTGTCCAGTGCTCATACCGACACCACCGCTCTGTAACGCTCATAACAACGATGATCTCTGTCCAGTGCTCATACCGACACCACTGCTCTGTAACGCCCATAACAACGACGATCTCTGTTCAGTGCTCATACCGACACCACCGCTTTGTAACGCCCATAACGACGATCTCTGTCCAGTGCTCATACCGACACCACTGCTCTGTAACGCCCATAACAACGATGATCTCTGTCCAGTGCGCATACCGACACCACTGGTCTGTAACGCCCATAACAACGACGATCTCTGTCCAGTGCTCATACCGACACCACCGCTCTGTAACGCCCGTAACAACGATCTCTGTCCAGTGCTCATACCGACACCACCGCTCTGTAACACCCATAACGATGATCTCTGTCCAGTGCTCATACCGACACCACCGCTCTGTAACGCCCATAACAACGATGATCTCTGTCCAGTGCTCATACCAACACCACCTCTCTAACGCTCATAACAACGACGATCTCTGTCCAGTGCTCATACTGACACCACCGCTCTGTAACGCTCATAACAACTACGATCTCTGTCCAGTGCTCATACCGACACCACAGCTCTGTAACGCCCATAACAACGATGATCTCTGTCCAGTGCTCATACCGACACCACCGCTCTGTAATGCCCATAACAACGACGATCTCTGTCCAGTGCTCATACCGACACCACCGCTCTGTAACGCCCATAACAACGACGATCTCTGTCCAGTGCTCATACCGACACCACTGCTCTGTAACGCTCATAACGACGATCTCTGTCCAGTGCTCATACCGACCCACCGCTCTGTAACGCCCATAACAATGACGAACTCTGTCCAGTGCTCATACCGACACCACCGTTCTGTAACACCCATAACAACGACAATCTCTGTCCAGTGCTCATACCGACACCACCGCTCTGTAACGCCCATAACAACGACGATCTCTGTCCAGTGCTCATACCGACACCACCGCTCTGTAACACCCATAACAACGACGATCTCTGTCCAGTGCTCATACTGACACCACCTCTCTAACGCTCATAACAACGATGATCTCTGTCCAGTGCTCATACCGACACCACCGCTCTGTAACGCCCATAACAACGACGATCTCTGTCCAGTGCTCATACCGACACCACCTCTCTAACGCTCATAACAACGATGATCTCAGTCCAGTGCTCATACCGACACCACCACTCTGTAACGCTCATAACAACGACGATCTCTGTCCAGTGCTCATACCGACACCACCACTCTGTAACGCTCATAACAACGACGATCTCTGTCCTGTGCTCATACCGACACCACCGCTCTGTAACGCCCATAACAACGACGATCTCTGTCCAGTGCTCATACCGACACCACCTCTCTAACGCTCATAACAACGATGATCTCAGTCCAGTGCTCATACCGACACCACCACTCTGTAACGCTCATAACAACGACGATCTCTGTCCAGTGCTCATACCGACACCACCACTCTGTAACGCTCATAACAACGATGATCTCTGTCCTGTGCTCATACCGACACCACCGCTCTGTAACACCCATAACAACGACGATCTCTGTCCAGTGCTCATACCGACACCACCGCTCTGTAACACCCATAACAACGACGATCTCTGTCCAGTGCTCATACTGACACCACCTCTCTAACGCTCATAACAACGATGATCTCTGTCCAGTGCTCATACCGACACCACCGCTCTGTAACGCCCATAACAACGACGATCTCTGTCCAGTGCTCATACCGACACCACCTCTCTAACGCTCATAACAACGATGATCTCAGTCCAGTGCTCATACCGACACCACCACTCTGTAACGCTCATAACAACGACGATCTCTGTCCAGTGCTCATACCGACACCACCACTCTGTAACGCTCATAACAACGACGATCTCTGTCCTGTGCTCATACCGACACCACCGCTCTGTAACACCCATAACAACGATGATCTCTGTCCAGTGCTCATACCGACACCACTGCTCTGTAACGCCCATAACAACGATGATCTCTGTCCTGTGCTCATACCGACACCACCGCTCTGTAACACCCATAACAACGACGATCTCTGTCCAGTACTCATACCGACACCACCGCTCTGTAACACCCATAACAACGACGATCTCTGTCCTGTGCTCATACCGACACCACTGCTCTGTAACGCTCATAACGACGATCTCTGTTCAGTGCTCATACCGACACCACTGCTCTGTAACGCCCATAACAACGACGATCTCTGTCCAGTGCCCATACCGACACCACCGCTCTGTAACGCTCATAACAACGATGATCTCTGTCCAGTGCTCATACCGACACCACCGCTCTGTAACGCTCATAACAACGATGATCTCTGTCCAGTGCTCATACCGACACCACCGCTCTGTAACGCTCATAACAACGACGATCTTTGTCCAGTGCTCATACCGACACCACCGCTCTAACGCTCATAACAACGATGATCTCTGTCCAGTGCTCATACCGACACCACCGCTCTAACGCTCATAACGACGATCTTTGTCCAATGCTCATACTGACACCACCGCTCTGTAACGCCCATAACAATGACGATCTCTGTCCAGTGCTCATACCGACACCACCGCTCTATAACGCCCATAACGACGATCTCTGTCCAGTACTCATACCGATGCCACCGCTCTGTAATGCTCATAACAATGAATATCATTCATACTGGTGCGGCTGCTCCCCGTCTAGCGCTCATACTGATGTTAGTGCTCTCTGTTTTCAGTCCCACAGGTGTCATGTTCTTGTATATTTGTCTTTATGACTCTCCCACTTGTCTACAGCGTTCTCCGGAATGCCGCACCTTTGCACATCGCTGTTCCGTGGATCTCCTATGGTTATACTCTGCTCAGTTAATGACCTACAATCCTCATCCTCCTGACTAGAGGGGAGTAGGACTTCTCTTGTGCTGCACACATTTTCTGAACCTCATGGCTCGGATTAGACTTGCACTACTCTTTTAGGCTTGTGTGAAAGCCTTTCTTCTGGGAGGACCGTGTTTGCACATCTGGTGGTTTGGAATTTGACAGAACCAACATAAGGAGCAAAGGTCTATCATTATCAGCTGCTATCACAGTGCAGGCACCTAGAAACCTACTAATGAAAGCAGTGTCTGGAGACATCTTGGGTTCAATAATTCAGGCAAAGGACACAAGGCATGTTATGTGGAGCGATGTGCAGATGCAGAGTACAGTCATGGCCAAAAGTTTTGAGAATGACACAAATATTATATTTTCACATGATCTGCTGCCCTCTGGTTTTTATGTGTGTTTGACAGATGTTTTTATCACAGACAGAAATATTATAATTGCAAACATATGAGTAACAAAAGCTTATATTGACAGTTAGAATGAGTTAATGCAGCAAGTCAATATTTGCAATGTTGACCCTTCTTCTTCAGGACCTCTGCAATTCTCCCTGGCATGCTCTCAATCAACTTCTGGACCAAATCCTGACTGATAGCAGTCCATTCTTGCACAATCAATGCTTTCATTTTGTCAGAATTTTTAGGTTTTTGTTTGTCCACCCGTCTCTTGATGATTGACCACAAGTTCTCAATGGGATTAAGATCTGGGGAGTTTCCAGGCCATGGACCCAAAATCTCTATGTTTTGTTCCCTGAGCCATTTAGTTATCACCTTTGCTTTATGGCAAGGTGCTCCATCATGCTGGAAAAGGCATTGTTGATCACCAAACTGCTCTTGGAGGGTTGGGAGAAGTTGCTCTTGGAGGACATTCTGGTACCATTCTTTATTCATGGCTGTGTTTTTAGGCAAGACTGTGAGAGAGCCGATTCCCTTGGCTGAGAAGCAACCCCACACATGAATGGTTTCAGGATGCTTAACAGTTGGCATGAGACAAGACTGGTGGTAGCGCTCACCTTGTCTTCTCCGAATGAGGCGTTTTCCTGATGTCCCAAACAATCGAAAAGAGGATTCATCAGAGAAAATAACTTTACCCCAGTCCTCAGCAGTCCACTGCCTGTACCTTTTGCAGAATATCAGTCTGTCCATGATGTTTTTTCTGGAGAGAAGTGGCTTCTTTGCTGCCCTCCTTGAGACCAGGCCTTGCTCCAAGAGTCTCTGCCTCACAGTGCATGCAGATGCACTCACACCTGCCTGCTGCCATTCCTGAGCAAGCTCTGCACTGCTGGTAGCCCGATCCCGCAGCTGAAACACTTTTAAGAGACGGTCCTGGCGCTTGCTGGTCTTTCTTGGGCGCCCTGGAGCCTTTTTGGCAACAATGGAACCTCTCTCCTTGAAGTTCTTGATGATGCGATAGATTGTTGACTGAGGTGCAATCTTTCTAGCTGCGATACTCTTCCCTGTTAGGCCATTTTTGTGCATTGCAATGATGACTGCACGTGTTTCTTTAGAGATTACCATGGTTAACAGAAGAGAAACAATGATGCCAAGCACCAGCCTCCTTTTAAAGTGTCCAGTGGTGTCATTCTTACTTAATCATGACAGATTGATCTCCAGCCATGTCCTCATCAACACCCACACCTGTGTTAATGGAGCAATCACTGAAAAGAGGTTAGCTGGTCCTTTTAAGGCAGGGCTGCAAAGATGTTGAAATGTGTTTTGGGGGATAAAGTTCATTTTCTTGCTAAATATTGACTTTGCAAGTAATTGCTGTTAAGCTGATCACTCTTTATAACATTCTGGAGTATATGCAAATTGCCATTAGAAAAAGTGAAGCAGTAGACTTTGTAAAAATTAATATTTGTATCATTCTCAAAACTTTTGGCCATGACTGTACACTGTTCATTTCTGATCTACCTCTGGTTAGGCGTTTAGATTCCTCCGTATGACCAAAGGGTCTGAGCGCTTCCCCTAGACTTGAGGAGTGGAACATTTCAAACAGGACAGTTCCTTACGTTTTTCTACACTTTTTTCATCTTTTTCTGTTGCCCAGGTGAGGAATTCCTATTGCACAAAGTAGGCCGTTCCATGGATAAAAGCTCTACACCTCCCTTAAAGCGGATCTGTCACTAGATCCCATATAACCATAACCGGATGAGATAACGTCTTTCAGAACTCGTTGGATGTTTCTAGACTTCTGACCTTTTTAATTTAGTTTATTCTTGTAAAATGTGTATGAAGTTAGTGGTGATGGAGCACCACCTTGTACTCCATCAATATTCAGTTTAATGTCTTCCTTGCCACAACCAGCACAGTAATGAACAACCAGGCCCTTCCACAGATCTGGAAAGATCCACCATGTGCTACCATAGATATAGTTCTGCTCAAAAGTTTACATTCCTTTCTTGGCCTTTTTTCAGAGAATATGAATGAGAACACCAACACTTTCTCTCCACTCAGGGTTAGTGGTTGGGTGAAGCCATTTATTATCAAACTACTGTGTTTTCCTTTTTAAATCGTAATCACAACCAAAAACATCCAAATGACCCTGATCAAAAGTTCACATACTCTTGTGATTTTGGCCTGATAACATGCACAGAAGTTGACACAAATGATGAGTTTCTGGGATCCAGATAGACTCTTGCATCTTTCATCCAGCCACTGACGTTTCTGGATTGTGAGTCATGGGGAAAGCAAAAGAACTGTCAGCGGATCTACGGAAAGGAAAAGGTAGTTGAACTGTATAAAACAAGAAAGGGGTACAAAAAGATATCCAAGGAATTGATAATGCCAGTCAGCAGCGTTTACACTGTGATTAACATATGGAAAATCAGGGGCTCTGTAAAAACAAAACTACGGTCAGGTAGACCAACAAAATTTTCATCCACAATTGCCAGGAAAATTGTTCAGGATACACAGAAAAACCATCAAATAACAACAGCTGAAATACTGGACTCTCTTAAAACTAGCGGTGTGGCTGTTTCAAGATGCACAATAAGGAGGCACCTGAAGAAAAATGGGCTGCATGGTCGAGTCGCCAGAAGAAAGCCATTACTGTTCATATGCCACAAAGTATCTAGCCTACAATACGTAAAACAGCACAGAGACAAGCCTCAACACTTCTGGAACAAGGTAATTTGGAGTGATGAGACCAAAATTGAACTTTTTGGCCACAATCATAAACGTTACATTTGGAGAGAGGTCAACAAGGCCTATGATGAAAACAACACCATTCCTACTGTAAAGCACGGAGATGGATCGCTGATGTTTTGGGGATGTGTGAGCTACAAAGGCACAGGAAACTTGGTCAAAGTTGAAGGAAAGATGAATGCAGCACGTTATCAGCAAATACTGGAGGCAAATTTGCAATCATCAGCCCCGAAGCTGCACATGGGACGTACTTGGACGTTCTAACATGACAGCGATCCAAAACACAAGGCCAAGTCGACCTGTCATTGGCTAGAGCAGAACAAAGTGAAGGTTCTGGAGTGGCCATCTTAGTCTCCTGACCTCAATATCATTGAGCCACTCTGGAGAGATCTCAAGCGCGCAGTTCATGCTAGACAGCCCAGGAATTTACAGGAACTGGAGGCTTCTACCAAGAAGAGTGGGCATCTTTAACATCTGAGAAAATAAAGAACCTCATCCACAACTACCACAAAAGACTTCAAGCTGTCATTGATGTTAGAGGGGGCATTACACGGTATTAAGAAATGGGGTATGTGAACTTTTGATCAAGGTCATTTGGATGTTTTGGGTTGTCATTATGACTTTCGGTAAAAAGAGAAAACGCAGTAGTGACAATAAATGGCTTCACCCGACCACTAACCATGAGGGAGAAAAAGTTTTGATGTTATCATTCATATTCTCTAAAAAAAGGCCAAGAAAGTAAAAATTCTGCCGGGGTATGTAAACTTTTGAGCACAACTGTATAATGTACACATATGCCGGATTACACTTGCTGCACTTGATTTCTGCAGATCCTGTGACTGCACGGCGACAGTGCTGCCAGAAGACCGGCCGGACGGTCCTGTCATGGTATAGGACATGTGTTGTGAATGGACTTGAAATGAGTTCTGAGCAGAGGCTCCCTCTGGTGGTTACAAGCGGTACTGGACTGTCCAGTGAAGATTGTGAGGAGTGGGAATCAGGTGTTACTGACTGGTCTTATATAAGGGAGTCGCCTTCCCATCAGGGTTGCCGGTGATCAATTGTTCTGGTCTCAATCCTTGAGTCCTGTTTCCTTTGTAGCCTGCTGTGTCGTGTCTGCATCTCCTGCTAACAGATAAGACATTTTCTTCTTTTTGTTTTTGTGCTTGATTTTTGCATTTGTCCTGCACTTCTGTGTGGGGCCTTCAGGGTCCCCTCCGGGGGCTTTTGCCCTCTCAGTTTAGTTCAGCCACTGATGTTTGTACTTTTGCTTTTTCCAGTTTTTTCAGTGGCTGCTGTTTTGATTTTGTTACACCAGAGAACTAATTTAGGTGGTAGAGGTCGTGTGATCTCAGGTGATTTTGAAATTAGTAGAGTTGGTGCTTTTCAGGGTTTTTTGGGATTGCAGTAAGTGCCCTTCCTATCCTTTTCTATTTAGGTAGTTTGGGCCCCAACGTTTGCTCATACTATTTCTGTCTGTGTCAGTATTTCATCTTGTCTAACCGCCATTACATGTTTGGGGGCTTTCTATGTTCTTTGGGGATCTGCTCCGGGGCAGATAGCTTTCCTCTTTCTATCTTTAGGTGTAGTTAGTTTCTCAGGCTGTGACGAGGCGTCTAGGACCAACGTAGGAACGCTCCACGGCTGCCTCTAGTTGTGGTGGTTAGTCAGGGTACTGCAATCTCATAGATTCCAACTTCTCTGGTGTATTGCCTTTTTACCTGCACTCCTCAGCTACTGAAACATAACAGACATGGTTAATGTCCTGTCCATTCAGGGTTAACTTTTGCTGGCCTCCTTTTGGATCTGGGAGGGTATTTATACCCAGTCCAGAGGGAGATTCTCTGTCAGCTATACTTTAGTTGTGACTGTGTATTTGACCCCCCTGGTTTGCGTGTATACTGCTCTGCTTGTTTGACTCCTGTGTATGACCCGGTCTGTTTGCTCACTCTGCTCTCTGTCTCACGTTTTGCTTATATTGTCTTCTCCGGTTCTGACCTCCTGGCTTGGCTATCGATACTCCGTTACAGTTTTGTCCCTATTGTACTGTCTATTGCCCGCTCTGGTTTACTGATCTATTGCTACGTCCTGACTATCCGTTCTGTCTAACCCTTTGGTACTGTCGTGCTATCTTGTGCTCTGATCTCGGCCTGTCCTGGTTTTCGTCTCTGTCTTTGCCCCTTGGTAACTTTATCTCGTAGTTACCCTGCTAGGAGTTTTCCTGCAGTTCCTAGATCTCTGGAGCTTAGGCCACGCCCCCAGCAGTCATGTGCTGCAGTCCTGTTAGTCTGCATACACACCATTCATTACTGCTGCCTCTGAGAGACGTGTGGCCAGCTCCGCCCCTTGGCTGTCACATGCTGCGGAAGGTCCTGTTACACAGAAACACACGTCTTCTCTGCTGCGGCTCTGCTTACAGGTATCTGGGGGCACAGTTGGTTTACTTAGGACACATGCACTGGCTCAGTGAGCATGTGCAGTGCGGTGTCCCTGACATTATAGCTGACCATTACAGTCTTTCCCTGGTGATGGGGTGTTAGTGACGCGCACCACATGTGTGGATACCAGGGCTATGGGGTACTCGGAGCCGAGCCCATGGAAGTCTATGGGAGTTGTCACTGGCAGCAGAGCTCGGTCCGTGGCCCTGGCGGTCATGCAATGGGGGATATCTACAGGGGATTGTAGATTAGAATAGTTTGTGACGCCACCTGTGGTTTCTGATCTGATTGACCAGCGCTGCAGGGTAGATCTCTGAGGGGATGTTATGACAGCTAGATGTTAAGTCCCCCACAGGTGGGACTGGTCCCTCAAAGTCTATGGTGGTGATGCAGGGTGCAGATAAGAATTCAGTCACACACAATGCAGTCTCTTTCCATACCTTTACTTGTAGATGTTGCAGGTATGTCCCGGGAAGCTGGTCAGGTTGGAGAATGCACATTCAGGAAAACTGTTGAGCAGGTTAGAGGCCTCCTTTCTCCTTGTAATGTGTGTGAGTACAACTTGCATAAAGTCAAGTGCAACTCTTTCAATAGCAACTACGCCCGGCCAACATTGTGGTGGAGCCTTCTATGTCTCTGATTATCAGATGTTGAGAGAACTAAGTCCTTACTTTTGTCGTGCACTGACTCAAAGTCCCCGTTCTCCCTGACTCCGGTTACGTATCAGCGCTTAGGGCTACCTTCTGCGACTTGTAGTCCAGAAAGGCCTCCGGTTTTCTTATTACTAGGCGTGAAGCACTAGCAACGCTTCGGACCCCGGTGTCCGGTTAACTGAGTGAGGGTGATTTGTCCCTTTTGTCACTCTTGCTTCTCCACTCGCCCTTCGCCCTGCTCTCGCCCTTAACATAAGCACGTGTAGCAATGGTGTCAAGGTCAGCTTTCCTTCAGTGCTCACTGACCTGTTCTCAGTTGGCTCGTTGGTATAACTGCTGTAATTCCTTTCCTTCACAGAACTCTGTCCAGAGCAGCTCACAGGATGCTTCGTCAGACTGTATTTACGCTGTAGCTCTGAGAGTCACCTTCCACTTTCTTAGGAACACAGGCAGCTTGTTCTGAGTAGCAGGTTAAGGGGTAGCTCTGACTAGGCTAGGATGGTTCACTTCACCCGTACTAGCCTCCACTTTCTTATCAGATGAGCTACACAAGCTCTGTCAGGATTCAGACTTCTCTCCTCTCTCTCCAAGACTAATCTGAAGATGGATGGGATGACTCACTCCTGAGCCACCCAGAGCTTGACTGCACTGTCCTAAGACAGGAAACAGACCGACCAAACTCTTCCTGCTTGCTACCTCACACTACTAAATAGTCTGATATGCCTCTAGTGGCAATGCTGAGAAGTGTGCGTGAATGAATATCAAGCTTTACAGTTACCTTCCTGTGCATTTTCCAGAAGACATGTGTGCCTTGCGAAGCTGGGCCACACATCAGCACATTATGGATCCGGTACGGGCTCTCACTGAACAGGTTAATGAGCTCTCCCAGCTTATGCAGAAGCTGTCTATGGAGCAGCAAAATCTGTTCAGTCGCATCAACAGGTACAGAGAGATGTGGCAGACGCTCTAATGGGGTCTGTTCCGTCGGGGTTCCAGGAGGGGGGCCCCACTGATGTATCTCTTGCGGACCCCGACCCCCCTGTAAAATTACCCGACAATTTTTCTGGAGATAAAAAATTGTTTAGGGTTTTTAAGGAGGGATGCAAGTTGTTCTTTGAATTGCGTCCCCGGACCTCTGGAAATGAAAGGCAGAGGGTGGGGATCGTAATGTCCTTATTAAGGGGGGCTCCGCAAGCATGGGCTTTCTCTCTCTCTTCCTCTGCTCCTGAACGTATGTCTGTGAACCTGTTCTTTGAGGCTCTGGGGCACATTTATGACGAGCCTGATAGAGTGCGTCTGGCTGAGGATATGGTGATGAGTGTGACACAGGGAGGAACTCTGCTGAATGGTTCTGCTCAGAGTTCAGACGTTGGACCGCGGAAGTATCCTGGAATGATGCCGCCCTGAGGGGGTTGTTCCCCAGGGGCCTATCTGACCGTCTGCAGGACGCTCTGGCATTACATCCTCCTCCCGATACCCTGGAGGACGCCATGATGCAGGCGGTCCGTATGGACCGGAGACTCCGTGCTAGGGGAATGATGCAACAAGAGTCTCCCTTGTACTCCAAATTGTGTTACACCGCACCCGCATCTGAGCCCATGGAGATGGAGGCTGTCTCAGGAAAGGAACGAGAGAGAAGACACCGTAAAGACAACAGTCTATGCTTTTACTGTGGAGCCTCTGGACATTGAAAAAGGGACTGTCCCTCCTGCCCTTCTTCTGTAAAATCATCAGGAAAACGACTGAGTCTGGGCGACAATCGTGGAGGTTGCCCAGACTCCCAGGTACATTTTTTTTCGCTTGCTAAAATGGTGCTCCAGGTTGAATTGGAACTAGCTGGCGGTTCTGTTATGACCACCGCCTTTGTTGACTGTGGTTCCTCCATTAATCTGATTGATGCCCAATTTGTGACTCTTAATAAGATAGGGACAGTCAGGTTGAAAGATCCTGTTAAAATTGTGGCGGTGGATTCATCTCCTCTTGCCCGGGATGGAATTTGTTTTATGTCTGAAGTTTTTTCTATGAAAGTGGGTTCCACGCACGTGGAGAAATTAAGTTGCTTTATTCTGAATAATCTGCCTGCAGGACTGGTATTGGGGATGCCCTGGCTGCAACGCCACAATCCTCTCATTGATTGGGCAAAAGGGGAGATCACCCGATGGGGATGTAATAATAATGGTCTTTGTTGTAACTCCGTTTCTCTTGTCCAAGCCGATAAAATCTGTATCTGTGTCGTCTGTCAGTCTGGAGGGTATTCCGGAGTACCTGAAAGACTTTGAAGACGTATTTTCCGAAAGTGAGGCTGAGGCGCTCCCACCACATAGACCCTATGATTGCGCCATTGATTTGTTACCTGGAGCCAAATTACCCAAGGCTCGTTTGTTTAATTTGTCCGGGCCTGAGCGCCAAGCCATGAAAGAGTACATCAAAGAAAGCCTTCGCAAAGGGCATATTCGGCCCTCGGTGTCACCCGTGGCAGCGGGTTTTTCTTTGTAAAGAAAAAAGATGGTGGGTTGCGACCGTGTCTCGACTTTCGGAACTGAACAAAATTACCGTTAAGAACACGTACCCTCTCCCGTTGATTCCCGATCTATGCAACCAACTCTCGGGGGCCAAATGGTTTTCTAAGCTCGATCTACGAGGGGCTTATAACCTTATAAGGATCCGGAGGGGACGAATGGAAAACAGCATTCCTGACAACTGAGGGGCTATTTGAAAACCTGGTTATGCCCTTCGGTCTCACTAATGCCCCTGCTGTTTTTCAGAACTTCATCAATGTTGTTTTTTCTGATTTAATTGGACGTTATGTAGTCATTTACCTGGATGACATTCTGATATACTCAGAAGACAGTCAGTCACACTTGCATCATTTACGTGCGGTTCTTATGAGACTCCGGAGAACCATTTGTATGCTAAGCTGGAGAAGTGTTTATTTTTTATGCAAGAACTGTCTTTTCTGGGTGTAATTGTATCCGGGGAGGGATTCCGCATGGATCCAGGGAAGGTTCAGGCCATTACAGATTGGGTGCAGCCTCATGATCTGAAGGGGTTGCAACGATTTTTGGGCTTCGCTAACTATTATAGGAAGTTCATTAAAGGGTTTTCACAGGTAGTGAAACCTTTGACGGACCTCACTCTTAAGGGGGCAGAGGTAAAAAATTGGTCCGTGGCCGCAAAAAATTCCTTCCTTACATTGAAGAAATGCTTTACTTCAGCCCCTGTTTTGGTACAACCCGATTCATCAAGACCTTTTATCGTGGAGGTCGACGCTTCAGAAGTGGGGGTGGGGGCAGTGTTGTCCCAGGGCCCCTCTACCCTCACTAATCTTAAACCCTGTGCCTTTTTCTCTAAAAAGTTCTCTTCGGCAGAGAGAAACTATGATGTCGGCAACAGGGAATTGTTAGCGGTCAAACTGGCCTTTGAAGAATGGAGGCATTTTTTGGAGGGGCCGCTCATCCCATTACTGTCATCACTGATCATAAGAACCTGGCCTATATCGAGTCCGCTAAGAGATTGACCCCCAGACAGGCTCGGTGGGCACTTTTTTTTTCTCGCTTTCATTTACCATCACATTCCGACCAGGGTCTAAAAATGTAAAGGCAGATGCCTTATCCCGAAGTTTTGATTCTGTGTCCCCTCCAGAACCTCCTTCCTCCATTCTTCAACCGGGAGTGGTTGTAGCCGAAGTCTCCTCTGAGTTACAGAGAGAGATTCTGGAAGCACAAGCTCCCAGGAATAAACCCCAGGTAAATTGTTCGTACCCGAACAGCTCCGTTTCACACTCCTGCAAGAATTTCATGATTCTGTGTTAAGTGCACACCCTGGTATTGCAGCTACCCGGGGGGCAGTGGCTAGAGGTTTTTGGTGGCCCTCTATGGGTACTGATATAAAAAATTTTGTTAATACTTGTGGGGTGTGCGCTCGCTCTAAAAACTCTCAGGTCCGGCCGGCCGGGGAATTGGTGCCTTTGCCAATTCCGGATAAACCATGGACACACCTGTCCATGGACTTTATCACTAATCTTCCCTCATCCAAGGGCAATTCAGTGGTATGGGTAGTGGTTGATAGATTTTCTAAGCAAGCCCACTTTGTGCCGTTACCCGCGTTGCCATCTGCTGAAACCTTGGCCCGTTTGTTTATACAGCACATAGTTCGGTTGCATGGAGTGCCTGTGAATGTGGTGTCGGACAGGGGTGTGCAGTTTGTGGCCAGGTTTTGGAGAGCGTTCTGTAAGAAGTTGGGGTCACATTATCATTCTCCTCTGCCTATCACCCGGAATCCAACGGACAGACTGAACGCACCAATCAGTCGTTGGAGCAGATTCTGAGATGCCTGGCCTCCTCCATACAGGAAGATTGGTGTGAGGTTTTACCCATGGCAGAATTTGCGTTCAACTGTCGTATCAATCAGTCTACCGGAAAGTCTTCTTTTCAGGTCAATTATGGGTTTGTTCCGCAGTTTGGGGAATTTTCCCATATGGATTCTGGTTGTCCTGGTGCCGAGGGGATGGTTCAACAGTTAAAAAACCTTTGGAGGGAGGTGCAGGGGAACATCTCCAAAGCCCAGAAGAAGTACAAACATTTTGCGGACAGGAGGAGGGGGTTGGGTCCTGTGTTGACAGTGGGGGAAAAGGTCTGGTTGTCCACCCGTAACATCAAACTTAAGATACCCTCTATGAAGCTGGGCCCTAAATTTATTGGCCCATACAAGATAGTAGAGGTGATCAATCCAGTGGCGTACAGGCTTCAGTTGCCCACCTCCTTCAAAATATCTAACGTCTTCCACAGGTCCCTATTAAAACCTGTGGGGACGGTTAGAGAAGATCCCTCATCCGTGGTTCCACCAGTATTGGTAGAGGGTCAACTGGAGTACGAGGTAGGGCGCATCATTGATTCGCGGTGGGTGCGCCGGAGACTTCAGTACCTTATTCATTGGAAGGGATACTCCATTGAAGATCGGTCATGGGTTCCGGCCAGTTCGGTACATGCCGATCGACTGGTACAGGCTTTTCATGCCAGATATCCTGAGAGGCCTGGGGGTCCAGTGGCCCCCCATTAAGGGGGGGGTACTGTCATGGTATAGGACATGGTTAATGTCCTGTCCATTCAGGGTTAACTTTTGCTGGCCTCCCTTTGGATCTGGGAGGGTATTTATACCCAGTCCAGAGGGAGATTCTCTGTCAGCTATACTTTCGTTATGACTGTGGTCTGACCCCCCTGGTTTGCGTGTATACTGCTCTGCTTGTTTGACTCCTGTGTATGACCCGGTCTGTTTGCTCACTCTGCTCTCTGTCTCACGTTTTGCTTATATTGTCTTCTCCGGTTCTGACCTCCTGGCTTGGCTATCGATACTCCGTTACAGTTTTGTCCCTATTGTACTGTCTATTGCCCGCTCTGGTTTACTGATCTATTGCTACGTCCTGACTATCCGTTCTGTCTAACCCTTTGGTACTGTCGTGCTATCTTGTGCTCTGATCTCGGCCTGTCCTGGTTTTCGTCTCTGTCTTTGCCCCTTGGTAACTTTATCTCGTAGTTACCCTGCTAGGAGTTTTCCTGCAGTTCCTAGATCTCTGGAGCTTAGGCCACGCCCCCAGCAGTCATGTGCTGCAGGTCCTGTTAGTCTGCAGTACACATCATTCATTACTGCTGCCTCTGAGAGAAGTGTGGCCGGCTCCGCCCCTTGGCAGTCACATGCTGCGGAAGGTCCTGTTCTACAGAAACACACGTCTACAGGTATCATGGGGCACAGTTGGTTCACTCAGGACACGTGCACTGGCTCAGTGAGCATGTGCAGTGCGGTGTCCCTGACAGGTCCTTACTCTAGTGCACTGCTGACTGCAGCTTCTAATGAGCTCCTGCAAGCCCTCAGCAGCCACTACGTGCAGAGCTTTGAGCGATCTTTCATTTATAAGCTCGTACACTTGACTTTAGGTGCTCCAATGTCTGAATAATATCTCTTTACAATGAAACACCAGACGGCCATACTCAGCTTTCCATTCTTTATTTTGGATAAACTGATCGTCATGATATGTTCCCCGGAGAGCCCCCCGATCCTTCAGAAGCATCAGGTACTTCAGGGTGAAGTCATTGTTTGATAAGCCCACCATCTCCCTCACTCACAAAGCGTTTGCGGCCCCTGTAGTAGACAAGAGTGAAGAACAGAAGGGTTAATGTGTTGACTATTCTAATTTTACCATAAAGCATGTCAGGAAAATATGAAGTATTTCCTATTGCCCTAAAGTACTGATAGAGATGAGGGATTTTTCTCTCTGGACCCAACCTCAGGTTTTGCTTCAGATAGGCATAATCCCTCATCTCTATCAGTACACATACAGAGCTTCGGCTGCCCCACCCCCATTTGGTTTCTGCGGTGTAACTCTGAGCTTTATATACATCTTCACAAGCGTTCCCCCCTCGCAGCTGCTGCAGCAATCCCCTCTCTCTGATCAGTGTAATTCTATCCACCCCTCCCCTCCTTTCAGCAGAGGGCACTTTTATTGCTTCTGGCCAGTTCAGAGCAATTTCTCCTGCCAATTATTTAGATTTCCTTTGTCTACGTCAGGTCAAATTTTATAACACCCATTAATCCTAGAGACAGGAAACATATATTTTTAGAATCAGTATAATTAAGGCTATACAAGGCAGCATTTTGCGACTTCTAGGGTCATCAGAAACCGAGAAAACAGTTTCTGCCCCCCAGTGACATGCAGACGTGTCATCTTTGGTCTCAAAAGAAAGATAATTTCGTAATAGAAAATATGATACCCCTGTCGTCACTCTGTGAGCTCCCCAGCCAGAGATATGGCAAGTAGAAGTTTTTAATAACTGTTCAAAAAGGGACGTACATTCTCTAACTCAGCCCACCAAGTGAGGTCAGCAAGAGGAAAGCATAAAGCTCAGACTCTCAATGAGGAAAGTTTCAGATGCCTGGAGAACCAGCTATACAATGCTGAAGGACCCTTAGCCCTGGGAAGGTTCTCCTCCCCTTTATCAACATGTCATATCTGTGACTGAGATAAAAGAAGAAACTTAAGGGTATGCCACACTAAACAATATCGCTAACGGGATCGCTAAAAAACGTCACTATTTAGCGATCCTGTTAGCGATGTTGTTCAGTGCGGCAGCTTCCAGCGACGAGCTTCCTGCTGTGATCTCGCTCGTCGCTGGAATCGCTCCGGACCCTATTTTCTCGTCGGCGCTCCCGCTGGGTAAGTATATATCGCTAGTGTGGCACCTTTTCTTAGCGATTTAGCGGTACTTTTGTACCGCTAAAGTCGTTAAGAAGATCGCTAACGGCGATAGCGTCGTTAACTATATCGCTAAATGTGGCCGCATTTAGCGATATAGAAACAATCCCGCTAGCGATCGCATTAGTATGCGTCGTTATCGTGATCGCTAGCGGGATTGTTTAGTGTGGCAGTACCTTTACTCTAATCCCTTTTATTTGCTAACTGTTGTACATACTGTATTTTGTCTCTTTTCTGTAATATCTTTTGTATTTTTGTCATCACTGCCTATATTTTCTGGAGTAAACTTAAAAATTTACTAGAATCGTTTTCCTTGCTCTATGATCGAACAACACGTACTCCGCGCCTAATTATACTACCTGTGGATGGGTTCCTGACCAGATATAGGTTTTGGTATCAAACGAGGAACTGGTTGCAGCAAAGTGTCCTGGTGGTATTCGGAAACCCTGGCAGTGATGGATCAGAGGTTTATGTGTGTATTTCCTGCCTGGGGCTGGTGATATACATACTGCCCTCATTGCAGAGTGCTGATAGCCAGTACGCGATAAGGCAGCATTTCCGGCGACTACTTTTTCTAGGTGCAGTTCCCTGACTGACCTGAGGATAAGGGGGGCGCCAGAGTGGCAAGTTCCTAACCGGAACTGAAAGTGTAATCATAAGTTGTAGGATTTATATATCACCCAACCTTATATATAATATATAAATTGCTGACAACTGGACGCAACCTTCGTCCCAAATCCCTGACAAAGCACAACTCAAACTGTCCGAAGGTCAGCTCTAAAGTAAGAGGATCACTCACCTGGAGGGACACTGGTCCAGCAGCTGTTGGGTAATCACTCCCTCCTTGTAGCAGAGATCTACTAACTTCTCCATGACGTTGTGGGCTAACGGGACATCTAGGGTGAGGTCCGGCAGCTCCGAGTACACACGCTGGAAGCCCTGGACAACACTGAATAGTGAGAATGGCACCAAAATATGATACATACAGATATATAAGTGACCAGAGCAGTACCCGGTTCATCTGGTCCAGGGTGATCAGGCCGCTCTCCCATAAAGCTTTCAGCAGCTTCACTGCCTTCATTACATGGCCTTCAGCAGAGCCTTCGAGCACCATAACTATAGCCTGTAAATGAAGAGACACCGGGATGAGGAAAGTATGAGACATATTACCTCTATCCCATCTTCTGAGTAACGTCATCACATCACAGATACAGATATCAATACCTCATAGACAAGCTCATGGTGGAAATGTGGCACCTCCAACTCCCGCAGGCATCGCTCCGTCTCAGACACTTGTCCAGAAACCAAAAACTCCTGTAGGATCAAGTTCATCTGAAAGAAGACACATCCATGACATCTCAGAAACAGCCAGGAAGAGGCAACCTCCAACCATGGCTCTTACCTCCTTAATAAGGTGTTTAACGGTCTCTGTCCCCCACCAACACCCCACACGTTGTCCAATCGGATAATTTCCCTCTTGATTCTTAATAACACTGCGGCGCGGTCCAAAGCTGCCCTGCGAGGAGGAACCACAAGAGACAGCATGAGATTACATCAGAAAACGTGACGAGAGGAGTGGGGTGAGAGAGAAGGACCAAGGATGAAAGGGATGAGGAGCTGAGACAGAATGAGAAGAGCAGAACACAATGGATATCATCAGCATGGAGCCACAATGTGAGAGAACATGAGAAAACCGGACGAGAGGTGTGAGAAGATGAAGGAGCAAGGATGGAAGGAATGAAGAGAAGGAGCAGGAAAAGAAGGAATGAGGAGCTGAGACAGGATGAGAAGAGCAGAAAGGGGAGCAGAACACAAGATGGAGGGAAAAACGAGATGACCTGAGAAAACCCGAAGAGAAGAGTGGGAAGAGGGAGAAAGAGCAGGAATGGAAGGAAAGAGGAGAAGGAGCAGTGAAGGAAGGAATGAGGAGCTGAGACAGGATGAGAAGAGCAGAAAAGGGAGTAGAACACAAGATGGAGGGAAAAACGAGATGACCTGAGAAAACACGAAGAGAGGAGTGGGAAGAGGAAGAAGGAGCAGGGATGGAAGGAATGAAGAACTGAGACAGAATGAGAACAAAAAGGGGAGCAGAATACAAGATGAAGGGAAAAACGAGATGACACGAGAAAACCCGAAGAGTGGAGTGGGAAGAGGAAGAAGGAGCAGGGATGGAAGGAATGAGGAGCTGAGACAGAATGAGAAGAGCAAAAAGGGGAGCAGAATACAAGATGGAGGGAAAAACGAGATGACCTGAGAAAACCCGAAGAGTGGAGGGGGAAGAGGAAGAATGAGCAGGGATGGAAGGAATAAGGAGCTGAGACAGAATGAGAACAGAATGGGGAGCAAATTCAAGATGGAGGGAAAAACGAGATGACCTGAGAAAACTCGAAGAGAGGAGTGGGAAGAGGAAGAAGGAGAAGGGATGGAAGGAATGAGGAGAAGGAGCAGTGAAGGAAGGAATGAGGAGCTGAGACAGGATGAGAAAAGCAGAAAGGGGAGCAGAACACAAGATGGAGGGAAAAATGAGATGACCTGAGAAAACCCGAAGAGAAGAGTGGGAAGAGGGAGAAAGAGCAGGGATGGAAGGAATGAGGAGAAGGAGCAGTGAAGGAAGGAATGAGGAGCTGAGACAGGATGAGAAAAGCAGAAAGGGGAGCAGAACACAAGATGGAGGGAAAAATGAGATGACCTGAGAAAACCCGAAGAGAAGAGTGGGAAGAGGGAGAAAGAGCAGGAATGGAAGGAATGAGGAGAAGGAGCAGTGAAGGAAGGAATGAGGAGCTGAGACAGGATGAGAAAAGCAGAAAGGGGAGCAGAACACAAGATGGAGGGAAAAATGAGATGACCTGAGAAAACCCGAAGAGAAGAGTGGGAAGAGGGAGAAAGAGCAGGAATGGAAGGAATGAGGAGAAGGAGTAGTGAAGGAAGGAATGAGGAGCTGAGACAGGATGAGAAGAGCAGAAAGGGGAGCAGAATACAAGATGGAGGGAAAAACGAGATGACCTGAGAAAACACGAAGAGAGGAGTGGGAAGAGGAAGAAGGAGCAGGGATGGAAGGAATGAAGAGCTGAGACAGAATGAGAACAGAAAGGGGAGCAGAATACAAGATGGAGGGAAAAACTAGATGACCCGAGAAAACCCGAAGAGTGGAGTGGGAAGAGGAAGAAGGAGCAGGGATGGAAGGAATAAGGAGCTGAGACAGAATGAGAAGAACAGAAAGGGGAGCAGAATTCAAGATGGAGGGAAAAACGAGATGACCTGAGAAAACCCGAAGAGAGGAGTGGGAAGAGGAAGAAGGAGCAGGGATGGAAGGAATGAGGAGCTGAGACAGGACAAGAGCAGAAAAAGGAAGCAAACCACAAGATGGAGGGGCAGTGTGAGAACCTGAGAAAACCCATCAAGAGCAGTGAGAAGAAGGAGAAGGCGCAGGGATGTGAGGTGGCCATAGAAACACTGTGGTGAGGCACAAACACCAGATTTAGTAACTCCAATGGTTACTAGGTGGTGTATATCTCCTGCAGTGGTGGCAGGAAGAGCATTGGTATTACAAGTAAATGTCTCTGACAGAGTATGCAAATTGCCTCTTAAAGGGAATCTGTCACCCCATTTTTGCCATATCAGCTAAAGATATGACTGAATAGTGCGTCCCATAAGCAAGCTATCGGTATGTAGCATATATCCAGATACCCCCATTTTGATAGCAAAAAACCTTTGTAAAGTTGGGTCTTTTCTGTAAATCAGGGCGGTCCGGAGGGCGGCGTTTTCTCTCTTCTACCCCCCCCCGCTCCTCGGCATCTCTTGCGTATGGCCGTCTGTGAATAGCACAGACGGCGTTCGGCTTCCCGCGATAGCGCTTTTCAAATTCCCCCCCCGCGCATGCGCAATGTGCTTTGCCCAACAGTGGACAAAGCATAAAATCATTACAGCGCATGCGCAACTATTGTCATTCAGTTTCCTTGCCCCTGAAGTCGTCCAAGGCAAGCAGTCATTTCCGGGGCAAGGAAAGAGTTGCGCATGCGCTGTCATGATTTTATGCTTTGCCCACTGTTGGGCAAAGCACACTGCGCATGTGCGGGGGGAATTTGAACAGCGCAATGGCGGGAAGCAGGACGCCGTCTGTACTATTCACAGACGGCCTACGCAAGAGAAGCAGAGGAGCGGGGGGTGGGGGGAGAGAAAACGCCGCCCTCCTGACCTGACCGCCCTGATTTACAGAAAAGAGTCCAAACTTTACAAAGGTGTTTTGCTATCAAAATGGGGGTATCTGGAGCGCCACCTATTGGAAGTAGCGATCCTACAAGTCACAATCAACCCTTTAACGAGACTTGTAATATGACTTAAGATAAAAGCCAAATCAGTATCTCTATTTGCAGACACAGTGTTTCGGACTATTGCTACTTCGCTACTTCCAATAGGTGGCGCTATAGAGTTCAAGTCCTCTTTTTCTCTTAAAGGGAATCTGTCACCCCATTTTTGCCCTATAAGCTGCGGCCACCACCATCAGGGGCTTATCTTACATTCTGTAATGCTGTAGATAAGCCCCGATGTCACCTGAAAGATAAGAAACACAAGTTATATTATACTCACCCAGGGGCGGTCCGCCGTCTGGTCGGGTCTGATGGGCGTCGCGGTCTGGTTCGGCACCTACCATCTTGTAGCGAAGCCGGCCTCTTCTTTCCGTCCCGTTGCGGCTCCTGTGCAGGCGCACTGCTCTGTCCTGGTGAGGGCAGAGCAGAGTACTGCAGTGCGCAGGCGCCGGGAAAGGTCAGAGAGGTCCGGCGCCTGCGCACTGTAGAGCAGTGCGCCTGCGCAGGAGCTGCGATGGGACGGAAATAAGAGGCCGGCTTCGCTACAAGATGGGAGGCACCGGACCGCGACTCCCTCCGGAACGGACGGCGGACCGCCCTTGGGTGAGTATTTTATAGCTCGTTTCTCTTCTCTTTCAGGTGACATCGGGGGCTTATCTACAGCATTCCAGAATGTAAGATAAGCCCCTGATGGCGGTGGCCGCAGCTTATAGGGCAAAAATGGGGTGACAGATTCCCTTTAAGAGGCAATTTGCATATTAAATTTCCCAGAGGAGCATTGCACGGCGAATAAGCCTCCTTACTTTGACAAGCTAGAGCTGGTATGTCACTCTCCACAAGGAGAAACCTTACCCCTTAGACCTCTGACAGTAATGATAAGTCATTCAGTAAAAGGAGAGAAGAGCCACATGTAAAAAGAGGACAGGCCCAGCCGCGAGATGACACCGCCTGCGGACATGCATCATTCTCGGCATTCTCCACCAGCCCTCTCACCGCGCTTGCTCACAGTCAACACGTCCCTTGTAGCGATCCAGAAAATCTAATGGCAAAGCGTGATCCGCAACCGCACGGGCAATAAACTGGCCCAGCATCTGCAAGACAACACGAAGCATCAGACACGGCCCGCTGCAGTGTGACCATCCTGCCAGTGCACAAACCAAGGGCAGAAGAGGTATATGGTATGATGATGGCTTACTGCCATTACCTGTGGAGCCTCAGGAGTGTCCAGGATGAGGTCAGGGAGGTCAGTCAGCAATCTGTCAAATGCCTGGGCCATGTTCTCTTCAGACAAGACTTTACACAGATCACACAAGAGGCGAGAAGTTAGCTCACGGTGACTAGCTTTTCCTTCCAGGGATAGTGAAACAGCAAGACGGGGAACCCCAGAACGCTGACTCCCCAAATTCAGCTCCCGCAGAAGAGCCTGCAATCACAAATAGAACTTCAGTTGTGACTACTTGCTACAGACGAGGCCACCACATCATACATGGCCAGATACTTACTAGAACCTCCCCGGTGTCTCCATGCTCAAAATATTCTTGCACCATGGGCTGCACCGTCTTCTGCATTCCGCTCTCATCCATCTCTGGGATCACCTTCTGATATACCGTGTCCCCCTATTAAGAGAGCCCAGGGACTGGTGGACATCTCATTATACACATACCAACAACATAGTCCATTCTCTCAGGAGATCTGCTGTCTTCTCATGATCCTACTATGCCTTATTAACCTCACATGGTGGACACAGTCCATACGTTCAATGGTTTGTTCTCTCTTCCATCATTAGATATCAATAACTAGCTTGTACCCATTACTAAGCAATGACCCTGGTAAACCATAGTACGAAGCATCTCCACCCTCTTATGTCCCCCTCCACCAATGTGACTATCCTCCTTCCTTCTGTACATTGGGAGACCACCCAACCTATAATCCTGAATATCACCCCTTGATCTCCTTGAACCACCCTGTCATCTAAGAAGGGCTCTACCTGTTCATCTTCAGTGTCAGCCTGTCCTCCCGCATCCGTGCACGCTATTACCTGAGCAGCTTCATCATAATTGGGGTCTCGAGCGTCAGGTTCCTGGTAGGTGTAGACCTGTCCTGGAGCTCCCCAGACACCTTTTCCACCAGCACCTCCTACAGAAACATCCACATTATAATGTCCTTCATGCCTACAACCGTCCCCCCAGTAGACCCTAAATACTTTCCACAACCAAAGAACATGACTGCTCTCCAACCCAGGGTTCACTTCTACTCCACCAAGGAATCCAATCCTGGACACTGATCATTTCTACTCCATCACGGCATCTGATCCCCGACACTGACCACTTCAGCACCAAAGCATCCGAGTCTGGACAGTGATCACTTCTACTACACCATGGCATCCAATCCTGACCACTTCTACTCCAGAAAAACAATCGATCCTAGACAATGACCACTACTATTCCACCATAGCAGCCAATCCTGGACACTGACCACTTCTACTCCAGTAAAGCATCCGATCCTGGACAATGACCACTACTACTCCACCACAGAGACCAACACACAGGCTCTCCATGCATGTGTCGTGACTGTCACACAGTTGCGACACATGCAGCTGCGGAGCCGAACAGCTGATCAGCCGGCGTGATCCAGGAAGCCGGGTTCCTTCTGCAGCTTATTCGGCAAGTACTATAGCTTGCCGAATAAGCTCTGACCCATTCAAATTCACATCATCTCTAATCCTGAACACTGACCACTTCTACTCCATCATGGCATCTGATCCTGAACACTGACCACATTCTACTCCATCACGGCATCTGATCCTGAACACTGACCACTTCTACTCCATGACGGCATCTGATCCTGAACACTGACCACTTCTACTCCATCACGGCATCTATCCTGAACACTGACCACTTCTACTCCATCACGGCATCTGATCCAGAACACTGACCACTTCTACTCCATCACGGCATCTGATCCAGAACACTGACCACTTCTACTCCATCACGGCATCTGATCCTGAACACTGACCACTTCTCTACTCCATCACTGCATCTGATCCTGAACACTGACCACTTCTACTCCATCATGGCATCTGATCCTGAACACGGATCACTTCTACTCCATCACGGCATCTGATCCTGAACACTGACCACTTCTACTCCATCATGGCATCTGATCCTGAACACGGACCACTTCTACTCCATCACGGCATCTGATCTTGGACACTGACTACTTGTGGCATCCGCTACCCATTGCCAATAACAACTTCCACATCTACTGTCCTGGCCCCTTCCCTCCCCACAGCCCCTTACTTTATTCCTTATCAGCCACTAGCAGTCCACTTGTACCTTTCTTGGGGAGTCCTCGCCCTTTGCCCATCCGTGACTTTCTGTCATTCCCCTTCTCTCGAGGGCTGATGGGTTCTGCTTGGTGGTCTGCGCTCTCAGATTCCCTGGTGGAATCACGGGATGATGTCCGGCGGATGCGACGCTTAGCCTTCGCCTTCACTTTGGCTTCATGTAGAGCTTTTTCTTGGGGGACCAGTTACGAGCCCCCTCCTCATCACTCAGCTCCTCTCCCTCCAAAACTTCATCCTCCCCGGGACCCATCCCAGCCGAAGATGAAGCCCCGATTGACCTGGTGACCTGGAGAGGAAATGAGAGTAAGTACCCCCAAAAATAACGCCCCCCTCCAATGGTGCAGGATGGACATCACAAAATTGTTCAGAGGACAAGAGTCTGAGGGCACCACATGCACCCCAAGATTTATATTTACTTATTTAGTTTTTAGCATCATTTCATGATCCGCCCATAAATCCACAGCGCTTACAGCATTATGCACTGTCCTGATGGGCTCACACTCTAATTCCATCCGATGACTTGGATTGGGGAGAACCCTCGCAAACACGGGGAGTTACAAACTCCTGCAGAGTTGTTACTCATTTAAGCCCCTATTCCACACGCTTTACAGAGTTACTGTCACTGTCCCCGGCTCACAATCAAATTGAGCGAGTCACTGTCCTGCCCCCTCCTCAGCAGTCAGGTGTCACTGTCCAGCCCCCACCCAGCAGTCAGGGCGTCACTGTCCTGCCCCCTCCCAGTCAGTCAGGGCGTCACTGTCCTGCCCCCCCCAGTAGTCAGGGCGTCACTGTCCTGCCCCCTCCCAGTAGTCAGGGCGTCACTGTCCTGCCCCCTCCCAGTAGTCAGGGCCTCACTGTCCTGCCCCCTCCCAGTAGTCAGGGGTCACTGTCCTGCCCCCTCCCAGTAGTCAGGGTGTCACTGTACCTGCCCCTCCCAGTAGTCAGGGTGTCACTGTCCAGCCCCCTCTCAGTAGTCAGGGTGTCACTGTCCTGCCCCCACCCAGCAGTCAGGCGTCACTGTCCTGCCCTCCCAGTAGTCAGGCGTCACTGTCCTGCCCCCTCCCAGTAGTCAGGGCGTCACTGCCTGCCCCTCCCAGTAGTCAGGGCGTCACTGTCCAGCCCCCCAGTAGTCAGGGTGTCACTGTCCAGCCCCTCTCAGTTGTCAGGGCGTCACTGTCCTGCCCCCCCAGAAGTCAAGGTGTCACTGTCCTGCCCCCTCCAGTAGTCAGATTGTCACTGTCCTGCCCCCCAGTAGCCAGGGTGTCACTGCCCTGCCCCCAGTAGTCAGGTGTCACTGTCCTGACCCCCAGTTGTCAGAGTGCCACTGTCCTGACCCCCAGTTGTCAGGGTGCCACTGTCCTGACCCCCCAGTTGTCAGGGTCTCACTGTCCTGATCCCAGTTGTCAGGGTGTCACTGTCCTGACCCCCAGTTATCAGGGTGTCACTGTCGTAGACCCCAGTTGTCAGGGTGTCACTGTCCTGATCTCCAGTTGTCAGGGTGTTGCTGTCCTGACCCCCAGTTGTCAGGGTGTTGCTGTCCTGACCCCCAGATGTCAGGGTGTCGTTGTCCTCCCCCCAGTTGTCAGGGTGTCACTGTCCTCCCCCCAGTTGTCAGGGTGTCACTGTCACTGCCCCCCCAGTTGTCAGGGTGTCACTGTCTTCCCCCCAGTTGTCAGGGTGTCATTGTCCTCATCCCCAGTTGTCAGGGTGTCACTGTCCTGACCCCCAGTTGTCAAAGTGTCACTGTCCTGACCCCCAGTTGTCAGGGTGTCAATGTCCTGCCCCCAAGTTGCCAGGGTGTCACTGTCCTTCCCCTAGTTGTCAGGGTGTCATTGTCCTGACCCCAGTTGTCGGGGTGTCACTGTCCTAAGCCCCAGTTGTAAGGGAGTCACTGTCCTCCCCCCAGTTGTAAGGGGTCACTGTCCTCCCCCCAGTTGTCAGGGTGTCACTGTCCTGCTCCCCCAGTTGTCAGGGTGTCACTGTCCTCCCCCCAGTTGTCAGGGTGTCACTGTCCCCCCCCCAGTTGTCAGGGTGTCACTGTCCTGCCCCCAGTTGTCAGGGTGTCACTGTCCTGCCCCCATGTCAGGTTCACTGTCTCCCCATTCAGGGTGTCACTGTCCTCCCCCCAGTTGTCAGGGTGTCACTGTCCTGCCCCCCAGTTATCAGGGTGTCATTGTCCTGTCCTCCAGTTGTCAGGGTGTCACTGTCCTCCCCCTAGTTGTCAGGTGTCACTGTCCTCCCCCCAGTTGTCAGGGTGTCACTGTCCTGCCCCCCAGTTGTCAGGTGTCACTGTCTTGCCCCCCAGTTGTCAGGGTGTCACTGTCCTGCCCTCCAGTTGTCAGGGTGTCACTGTCCTCCCCCCAGTTGTCAGGGTGTCACTGTCCTGCCCCCCAGTTGTCAGGGTGTCACTGTCCTGCCCCCCAGTTGTCAGGGTGTCACTGTCCTGCCCCCCAGTTGTCAGGGTGTCTGTCCTGCCCCCAGTGTCAGGGTGTCGCTGTCCTGCCCCCCCCAGGTGTCAGGGTGTCGACTGTCCTCCCCCCAGTTGTCAGGGTGTCACTGTCCTGCCCCCCAGTTGTCAGGGTGTCGCTGTCCTCCCCCCAGTGTCAGGGTGTCGCTGTCCTCCCCCAGGTGTCAGGGTGTCGCTGTCCTCCCCCCAGGTGCAGGTGTCGCTGTCCCTCCCCCAGTGTGTCAGGGTGTCGCTGTCCTCCCCCAGGTGTCAGGGTGTCGCTGTCCTCCCCCAGGTGTCAGGGTGTCGCTGTCCTCCCCCCAGGTGTCAGGGTGTCGCTGTCCTCCCCCCAGGTGTCAGGGTGTCGCTGTCCTCCCCCAGGTGTCAGGTGTCGCTGTCCTCCCCCCAGGTGTCAGGGTGTCGCTGTCCTCCCCCCAGGTGTCAGGGTGTCGCTGTCCTCCCCCAGGTGTCAGGGTGTCGCTGTCCTCCCCCCAGGTGTCAGGGTGTCGCTGTCCTCCCCCCAGGTGTCAGGGTGTCGCTGTCCTCCCCCCAGGTGTCAGGGTGTCGCTGTCCTCCCCCCAGGTGTCAGGGTGTCGCTGTCCTCCCCCCAGGTGTCAGGGTGTCGCTGTCCTCCCCCAGGTGTCAGGGTGTCGCTGTCCTCCCCCCAGGTGTCAGGGTGTCGCTGTCCTCCCCCATCAGGGTGGTCAGTCAGGGTGTCGGTCTCCCAGGCGGTGTCGCTCTCCCCCAGGTGTCAGGGTGTCTGCTGTCCTCGCCCCCAGGTGTCAGGGTGTCGCTGTCCTCCCCCCAGGTGTCAGGGTGTCGCTGTCCTCCCCCAGGTGTCAGGGTGTCGCTGTCCTCCCCCCAGGTGTCAGGGTGTCGCTGTCCTCCCCCCAGGTGTCACTGTTACATTTTTCTGCTATTATGATGTACGCAGAAGGAGGTTGGAGAAATACAAAGAAAGGGTTAAAGCTGCAGGAAATAAAGGGTTAATGGTGGAGAAATATGCAGTACGGAAAGAGTTAAAGCTGCAGGGGGGAGGGGTGGGGTCCATGTGTTCCATATGTTTACTACACGTGCTGCAGCCTGAAGCCCCGGGTCACCCCCACAACCCGGGTCACCCCCAGCGCCCCGGACACGAGTGACGTCACCACGTGAGCAACGATCTCACCTCCAGTCCTCCACACACCCCAATACTGAGCCCGGAGCCTCCAAATCCCGCACAGCCTCCCTCTGCCTGCAGGAAGTGATGTGTGGTGCCTCAGATCCCTCCCAGCCTCATACCTCCTCCCAGTCCTGCCTCCTGCAGAGAGCTGCCTGCCCAAACCCAGAGCCTGCACCTCAGCCCAGCCTGCCCCACCACCCCACCCACAACCTCCACCCAACCAACCCACCACCCACACCCCACCAACCCCCCAACCAACTCACACCTCCAGCCTGCCCCACCAACCGACCTCACACTCCAGCCTGCCCCACCACCTCACACTCCAGCCTCCCACACGACCTCACACTGCCAACCTCATACCTCCAACCAACCCCACCAACCTCACACCTCCTCCCATCCTGCCTCCTGCAGAGAGCTGCCTGCCCAAACCCAGAGCTTGCACCTCAGCCTGCCCACCGCCCTCACACCTCCAGCCAACCCCACCAACCTCACACCTCCAGCCTGCCCCACCAACCTCACACCTCACAACACAACCTCACACCAACCAACCTCACACCTCCAACCAACCCCACCAACCTCACACCTCCAGCCTGCCCCACCAACCTCACACCTCCAACCAACCCCACCAACCTCACACCTCCAGCCTGCCCCACCAACCTCACACCTCCAACCAACCCCACCAACCTCACACCTCCAGCCTGCCCCACCAACCTCACACCTCCAGCCTGCCCACCAACCTCACACCTCCTCCCAGTCCTGCCTCCTGCAGAGAGCTGCCTGCCCAAACCCAGAGCCTGCACCACCAACCGACCTCACACCTCCAACCAACCCCACACCTCCAGCCTGCCCCACCAACCGACCTCACACCTCCAACCAACCCCACCAACCTCACACCTCCTCCCAGTCCTGCCTCCTGCAGAGAGCTGCCTGCCCAAACCCAGAGCTTGCACCTCAGCCTGCCCACCGCCCTCACACCTCCAGCCAACCCCACCAACCTCACACCTCCAGCCTGCCCCACCAACCTCACACCTCCAACCAACCCCACCAACCTCACACCAACCAACCTCACACCTCCAACCAACCCCACCAACCTCACACCTCCAGCCTGCCCCACCACACCTCAACCACCCCCAACTCACACCTCCACTCCACAACCTCACACCTCCAACCAACCCACCAACCTCACACCTCCAGCCTGCCCACCAACCTCACACTCACCTGCCACCAACCTCACCCTCTCCCAGTCCTGCCTCCTGCAGAGAGCTGCCTGCCCAAACCCAGAGCCTGCACCACCAACCGACCTCACACCTCCAACCAACCCACACCTCCAGCCTGCCCCACCAACCGACCTCACACCTCCAACCAACCCCACCAACCTCACACCTCCAGCCTGCCCCACCGCCCTCACACCTCCAGCCTGCCCCACCACCTCACACCTCCAACCAACCCACACCTCCACCTGCCAACCGACCTCACACCTCCAGCCTGCCACCACGACCTCACACCTCCAGCCACCTCCACCAACCAACCCCAACCAACCTCACACCTCCAGCTTGCCCCCAACCAACCACACCTCCACCTGCCCACCAACCTCACACCTCCACCACCCCACACCTCACACCTCCAGCTGCCCACCAACCAACTCACACAACCACCTCCACCTACCCCCACCAACCTCACACCTCCAGCCTGCCCCACGCCCCCACACCTCCAGCCTGCCCCACCAACCCACCTCACACCTCGCCACACCTCACACCTACAACCAACCCCACCAACTCACACCTCCAACCCCACCCTCACCTCCAGCCTGCCCCACCAACCTCACACTCCAACCAACCTCACACTTCAAACCAACCCCACCAACCTCACACCTCCAGCCTGCCCCACCAACCGACCTCACACCTCCAGCCTGCCCACCAACCTCACACCTCCAGCCTGCCCACCAACCGACCTCACCTCCAACCAACCTCACACTTCAAACCAACCCCACCAACCTCACACCTCCAGCCTGCCCCACCAACCGACCTCACACCTCCAGCCTGCCCCTCCAACCTCACACCTCCAGCCTGCCCGAGCACCCTCACACCTCCAACCAACCCCACAACTCCAGCCTGCCCCACCAAACGACCTCACACCTCCAGCCTGCCCACCAACCTCACACCTCCAGCCTGCCCCACCGACCTCACACCTCCAACCAACCTCATACTCCAACACCTCACCCGCAACCAACCCACCAACCTCACACCTCCAGCCTGCCCACCAACCACACCTCCACCACCCACCTCCAGCCTGCCCCACGACCTCACACCTCCAACCAACCTCACACCTCCAACCAACCCACCAACCTCACACCTCCAACCAACCCCACCAACCTCACACCTCCAGCCTGCCCCACCAACCTCACACCTCCAATCAACCCCTCCAACCTCACACTCCAGCCTGCCCCACCGACCTCACACCTCCAACCAACCTCACCTTCAGCCTGCCCAAAACCCAGAGCCTGAACCTCAGCCCAGCCTGCCCCACCAACCAACCCACCAACCTCACACCTCCAGCCTGCCCTACCAACCGACCTCACACCTCCAGCCTGCCCACCAACCGACCTCACACCTCCAGCCTGCCCCACCAACCGACCTCACACCCCAGCCTGCCCCAACCGACTCACACTCCACCTGCCCCACCAACCACCCACACCTCCAGCCTGCCTCACCAACCTCACACCTCCAACCAACCTCACAACTCCAACCAACCCCACCAACCTCACACCTCCAACCAACCTCACACCTCGAGCCTGCCCACCGACCTCACACCTCCAGCCTGCCCCACCAACCAACCCCACACCTCCAGCCTGCCCACCAACCTCCAACCAACCAACCTACACCTCCAACCAGCCCCACCAACCTCACACTTTCCCGCCTGCCCCACCAACCTCACACCTCCAACAAACCCACACCTCCACCTGCCCAAACCCACAGCCTGCACCACCCAGCCTCCCCACCACCAACCCACCACCTCACACCTCCCCGCCTGCCCTACCAACCACCTCACACCTCCACCTGCCCCCAACCGACCCAGCCCAGCCTGCCCCCCACCAACCAACCCCACCAACTCCCCAGCCTCCTCCACAACACCTCACACCTCCAGCCTGCCCCCACCAACCAAACCACACCTCCACCCCACCAACCTCACCCCAACCAACCTCACACCTCAAACCCACCCTCACACTCCAGCCTGCCCCACCAACTCTCACTCCACCAACTACACTCACAGCCTCCACAACCTCAACCCACCAACCTCACACCTCCAGCCTGCCCCACCGACCTCACACCTCCAACCAACCTCACACCTCCTGCCTGTCCCACCAACCTCACACCTCCAACCAACCTCACACCTCCAGCCTGCCCCACCGACCTCACACCTCCAACCAACCTCACACCTCCAGCCTGCCCAAACCCAGAGCCTGCACCTCAGCCCAGCCTGCCCCACCACCCTCACACCTCCAGCCTGTCCTACCAACCAACCCCACACCTCCAGCCTGCCCCACCAACCTCACACCTCCAACCAACCCCACCAACCTCACACCTCCAGCCTGCCCCACCAACCTCACACCTCCAACCAACCCCACACCTCCAGCCTGCCCCACCGACCTCACACCTCCAACCAACCTCACACCTCCAGCCTGCCCAAACCCAGAGCCTGCACCTCAGCCCAGCCTGCCCCACCAACCAACCCCACCAACCTCACACCTCCAGCCTGCCCTACCAACCGACCTCACACCTCCAGCCTGCCCCACCAACCGACCTCACACCTCCAGCCTGCCCCACCAACCAACCCCACACCTCCAGCCTGCCCCACCAACCTCACACCTCCAACCAACCTCACACCTCCAACCAACCCCACCAACCTCACACCTCCAGCCTGCCTCACCAACCTCACACCTCCAACCAACCTCACACCTCCAGCCTGCCCCACCGACCTCACACCTCCAGCCTGCCTCACCAACCTCACACCTCTAACCAACCCCACCAACCTCACACCTCCAGCCTGCCTAAACCCAGAGCCTACACCTCAGCCCAGACTGCCCCACCGCCTCACACCTCCAGCCTGCCCCACCAACCGACCTCACACCTCCAACCAACCTCACACCTCCAACCAACCCCACCAACCTCATACCTCCAGCCTGCCCCACCAACCAACCACACACCTCCAGCCTGCCCACCAACCTCACACCTCCAGCCTGCCCACTGCCCTCACACCTCCAGCCTGCCCCACCACCCTCACACCTCCAGCCTGCCCCACCACCCTCACACCTCCAGCCTGCCCCACCGACCTCACACCTCCAGCCTGCCCCACCGACCTCACACCTCCAGTCCTGCCCCACCGACCTCACACCTCGAGTCCTGCCCCACCCACCTCATACCTCGAGTCCTGCCCCACCCACCTCATACCTCCTGCCTGCCCCACCGACCTCACACCTCCAGCCTGCCCCACCGACCTCACACCTCCAGTCCTGCCCCACCGACCTCACACCTCGAGTCCTGCCCCACCCACCTCATACCTCGAGTCCTGCCCCACCCACCTCATACCTCCTGCCTCATAAACCTCATACCTCCAGTCCCCAGTCCTGCCCCACCAACCTTATACCACCAGCCCCCAGTCCTGCCCCAACAACCTCACACCTCAAGCCCTGCCCCACCAACCTCATACCTCCAGCCCCCAGTCCTTCCCCACCGACCTCATCCCAGTCCTGCCTCCTGCAGAGAGCTGCCTGCCCAAACCAAGAGCCTGCACCCCAGCCCAGCCTGCCCCGCCTACCTCAC